>CM018033.1:4997719-5212719 GCA_008638375.1 Nyssa sinensis
GGTTTTAGCCTCACCCCTTCTTTTTTACTCAGTCTCACTTTTCAGCTTCAGTTGGTCCTCGTATACCTGTTTTGGGGTTAAAAGAGCAAGCTTGATTGTTCCTAAACCCATTATGAATGACCTTCCTATCATACTACCACGGCCTCCCCAACAAAATATGGGGAGCATGCATAGGAACTACATCACAAAACAGCTCATCACTGTACTTCCCAATGGTAAAAGCCACCAAAACCTGTTTACTGACCTTGAGCTCCCCACATTCATTCAACCACTACAACTTATAAGGTCTAGGATGCTTCAGTAAAGGTAAGCTCAACTTTTCAACTAGGGTGGTACTAGTTACATTGTGGCAACTTCCCCCATCTATAATCATACTACACACCTTGTTGTTTACATAACATCTAGTATGAAATATGTCCTCTCTCTACTGCTCCATATCATCTACCTTAATTTGCATATTGAGGGCACGTTTGGCAACAAGCGACTCACTTTCTACGGGGTATTCGACTCCATCATCATCACTAACGTCGACCAACTCGGGCATTTTAACACCATCATCCTCACTTTCAGTCATCACCTCCCTAGTGTCACGCATAACCATCACCCTGCTTGTTTGGACATTGAGACGCGATGTGCTCGAAACCAAAACATTTAAAACATTTAATATCTCTATTCCTTGAAGGTTGGAAATTTGCCTTAGCTTTGTTCTTGCTAGTTCCCTCATCTTGTCCCTTAGGTGGTTCGGCATTCCCCTTTGCTACAGCTTGATCATTTCTATCCCATTTTGGTCTCCAAGGAGTGCCAGAAACTGAAGTATACCTTTTTTTTTTCGATAAGTAAAAGATATATAAAAGAAGAAAAATAAATACAAGATCAAGAGGGCATACCCTCGAATAAGCTAAAGGGAAGGAGAACTACTACAGGCAGAAGAGCTCACGACCCCAAGCAGGAAATAAACCAAGACTACACAGAAATAAAACAAAACAAGAGGGCAAACCCTCGGACAAGCAAAAAGGGAAAAACAAGAAATACAAGAGCTCATGGCCCATGCTGAGAAACATTACACATTAAAAATACGACAAGGTAAAGACCAAGTACACTGGAGATGTCTATTGGAGTGAGAGTCCTGAATCCCTCTTAAAGTTGTGAGCCTGCCACGGATCATGTCCTGAGTTTGAGCTATGATGGCCTTTGAGTTTTTCTCGATCTTGGTGAACAATCTGCTATTCCTTTCACGTCAAATGTTGTAAATTGTACAAGCAAGAGTGAGCCGGCCTAAAATGGAGGAAAATGACTTGCCTTTGAAAGAATTGGTGGCCCAAAGAATAGTCTGATGCCAGTCCCCATTTGGGCTTTGAAATCCACTTTTAGAGAGCAAATGGGACCATATGTTGGAAGTGAAGGAACAAGAAAAGAAGAGGTGGTTGTGACTCTCATTTTCTCTTAAACAGAATAGGCACTTGGGGTCATGACCAAGATTAGAAAAGAAAAGACGGTCCTTGGTCCTTAAGCTGTGGCAAATGGCCATCCAAAGGATGAACCCTGCACGGGGAATAGCTTTAGGATGCCAAACAAGCTTCCACCAATTTACCTGGGGGTTACGGCCACGCAGGGTATCCCAGGCAGAGTTGATGGAGAAGACCCCATTTGGGGAGGGTGACCAAAAAGCTTTATCATCAAGGAGGGGGGAGGGGAGAAGATTAGGAGTCATACCATTCTTAAGGTCCAGAAGGTGGGGAGAATTAGCAATGGGCCAGGTCCAATGATTTTCAAGAATAATGTAACTCACTGTAGCTTTTCTACCAAGACCCGAATCATATATAACTCTTTCTCCCATATTATCATAGATGGGGCCAGTAGGGAGCCAGTAGTCAAACCAAAGAGAAGCAAAACACCCATTACCAATGACAATTTTGATGTACGGTTTGAATAACGGGCAGAATTTGATCATTTTCCTCCATGCCCACGAGTAAGATTGGGGACATTTGATCTCCCAGAAGCTTTTGCCTTTAAGAAGATTGCTGCGAATCCATTGAACCCAAAGGGATTTAGAGGGGTTTTGAAATAGTGCCCACATGAGTTTCCCCAAAGCAGCTAGGTTCCAATCAACAAGCCTCTTAATACCAAGACCCCCTTCATTTTTAGGGCAAGAAACATCCTCCCATGCAACTTTGGAACCAGAAAATATGAGATGGTTGCCACTCCAGAGAAAAGATCTCATGGCTTGCTCAATCTGATTTACCACCTTTTTAGGGAGAATGAAGTGGGAAGACCAGAAAACTTAAATGCTAAAAAGGACAGACCTGATCAACTGAACACAACCTGCATAGGAAAGAGATTTTGTGGCCCAATGAGTGATCTTACCAATAATGCGATCTACTAAAGATTTGCAATCCTGGGCTTTTAGCTTGGTAGAAATCAAAGGCACTCCAAGGTAACGGATAGGAAGGGAGCCTTCAGGAAAACCGACTTGAGCAACGATGAGCTGCTTGAGGTTGGAATCCACACCTGAAAGGAAAATGTTACTTTTGGAAGCATTGTGCAGAAGGCCAGAGAAGGAGGCAAAAGTGTCGAGCCCTTGCTTAAGGATAGAGGCTGAGGCAAGATCCCCATGACAGAAAAGCATGATGTCGTCAGCAAAACAAAGATGGGTCAGATTGGACTTATGGCATCTCCAATGGTGTTTAAACTGAGATCCAGCCGACATTTGATGGAGAATCAAAGAGAGAACATCCATTGCAATCACAAAGAGATAGGGGGAAAGAGGGTCTCCTTGCCTTAATCCCTTAGCCCCAGGAAAATAACCTTCCAACTCTCCATTAATGACAACTGAGAAACGAGGAGTAGAGATGCAGCAAAAAATCCAATCAATAAAAAGCTGCGGAAATCCCATTATACTCAAAGTGTCAGTAATGAATTCCCACCGCACTGAATCAAATGCTTTCTTAAGGTCAACTTTCAGAGTGCAACGAGGAGAACCAGTGTCCTTGTGGTAATTATGCATGAGCTCTTGGGCCAGAAGGATGTTGTCACTGATATCCTACCTTGAATAAAAGCAGATTGAGAAGGATCAATGAGGCTAGGAAGAACTTTCTTGAGACGGTTGGCCAGAATTTTGGAAATGGTTTTGTAAAGGGTGTTACAGCAAGATATAGGCCGAAAATCATGGACAAAAGAGGGGTTAGGAACTTTAGGGACAAGGGCGATAGCCGTGGCATTCATCTCTTTAAGGATGGATTTAGAGGAAAAAAATTCAGAGATAGCGGCAATGACCTCAGGTTTAATGATATTCCAAGATTTTTGAAAAAAATAGCTATTAAAGCCGTCAGGCCCAGGGGCTTTGTTAGGGGGGAGGCTAAAGAGAGCATCTTGGATTTCTTGGTCAGAGACAGGGGACTGAAGGACATTAAAGAAATCAGAATGAAGGCGCTTTGGGATAAAGTTTGCAAGAGCTTGCTTACCTGGGTAGAGAATGGGACTATTAGTTCCAAGGAGATCATGGTAAAAATCAACAATGGTGGATTTGACCTCTTTTACGTCATCAATTCTGCGACCGTTTGCATCAAGGAGGGTAAGGATCTTATTGCGGTTCCTCCTATTATTCACAGATTTGAAGAAAAAGGAGGTGTTTTGGTCCCCTTCAGAAAGCCATTGAACACGGGATTTTTGCTTAGCGAGACTTTCCTCACTGCTAAGAAGGGAATGAAAATTGTGATGAGCTTCTTTTTCCTCCTGAAGGAGACTCTCATTCCCAGGATCACTCTCAAGGAGAGTTTGGATGTCATGGAGCTTGTTACGGGCTTCTTGGACACGGGAGGCGATGTTCTTGAATCTTTGCTGATTGAAATCCTTAAGGGCATATTTCACCTTCTTAAGCTTTTGGCAACAGATAAACATGGCTGTACCTTGAAAGTTAGTGCGCCAGGCTTGCTCAACAGTAGGGAGGAAATCATCATAATCAGCCCAAAAATTGAAAAATTTGAAAGGAATTTTGCTCTTCTTGAATGCTATGCTAGATCTGACAATAATAGGGGAGTGGTCAGAGAGGCCAGGAGGGAGGAATTCAGCTTTCAGCAGAAGGAAGAGCAGATAGCCAGTCCTGGTTGACTAAAGCTCTATCAATCTTCCTGTGGATTGAGTGGGGGGCGGCTTGACCGTTAGACCATGTAAAAAATCGCCCAGAAAATCTCAGATCCTCAAGCTTGGCATTCAAAAAACAAGTGTTACAATCATTCATAATAGGGGGCCAGTCGCAGTTGCCTCCTCTTCTTTCATAGGGAAAACGAATAGCATTGAAGTCGCCCAAAATAAGCCAGGCGAGACCCTTGGAGATAGCTGCTTGGAGATGGATGTCACGCCATAAATCATTTCTTTGGAGAGAGCAGTTAGAGCCATAAATAACTGAAATGAGCATGGGGGATTTGGTGTCTCGAATTGTAATATTACAATGAAGTATACCTGTAGAAACATGGGGTTAGGAACTGAAGTATACCTTGCTGCCCCCTTTCTCATTAACTGTCTCTCCACCTTCATAGCCATGTGCACCATGTCTTCTACCTCCACAAAATGCTGCAACCCAACTACATTGGCTATGTCTCTGTTCAAACCATTTAAAAATCTAGCCAATGTGGCCTCCCGATCCTCCTCTACATTAACCCGAATCATAGCCACCTCTATCTCGTTATGGTAATCCTCTACACTCTTGGTCCCTTGTGTAAGGTTTTGTAATTTTTGGTAGAGGTCTCTATAGTAGTGGCCAGCTACAAATCTCCGCCTCATGAGAGCTTTCAACTCACCCCATGTTTCTACAGGTCTCTCATAATTCCTCCTCCTATTGGTCACCAATTGATCCCACCAAATAATTGCATAATCAGTGAACTCAATTACCGACAGCTTCACCTTCTTCTCCTCTGAATAATTGTGACAATCAAAAATTAGCTATATTTTCTTCTCCCACTCTAAATAGGCTTTAGGGTCATTCCTACCTCGGAAAGATGGTATTTTCACTTTGATGCTCCCAAGGTTTCTATCCACCCCATCTCGACTCCTTGGAATTTCTCCTATGTCCTCTTCCACGCCTACCTCCTCCAGGTCTGCCCATTTCACCCATTCCAACTTCAGATGCTATGTCTTCCTCAGCATTATATTCTTCGTTCTCATACTCATTTTCAATGATAGGCTCACGTCTCCTCCTATCTTGCCCACCTTTTAGATTTCTAATCACGATGCCTTCCTGATCCATCCTACCCCTCATTTCCCCCATCAGCAAATTCAACCGTTCAAACTGTTGTTGTATGGCCTGCAAAACAAAGAATGAGTTGGCTGCCTCCTCCTTAGGTGTTGAGTCACTCTTATGAGACATTATTAATGCCCTTCAAAACAAGGAAAGGATGTTAGTGGTTAAAAAAAAAAAAAAACTCACACACTCCCTTACTTGTTTACGCTCAAAATATTGTCACACCACTTGTGTTTCACTCTTTTGGGCTTTTCCAATACTATTCTCACCCATACTTGCCTTTTACCTCACCTGTTTTCCCTTTCAAGTTCGTGAAGAATTTAGTTGTACTAAATCAATACACAACCTTGTATTATTCCAACCAATAATAGATTCAAGAAACAAGAAGGAATAAAATGACACGGATCTTAAAGAATTGTACGAGGAAAATTAGCAATCAGGAAACAAGATACTAAATAAAATGACACGGATCACAAAGAATTGTACGAGGAAAATAGCAATTAGGAAACAAGATACAAAATAAAATGATATATTCGACCCCTTTGAAGATAAGGATCAATCAACACCAAATTTCAGATTGCAAAGTATATCAAACAGCTATAAGTGATTTTTTTTTTTTTGTACTTTTTTTTTTTTGTTTTACAGCAACCCTTGAATACGCTGTCTTTTTTCTTTTAATACAAATTCGATCACAAGGACCAGCAATAATTGCAAATTCTGAAAAGGATTGATCTGATTTCAACAACAAGAAATCGAAATAGAAGGCCTAATTGCAAAGATTATAGATATGAAAATTATAGATCTGGAATTTAAAGAAAAGATTCATGTAATCAATTAAAGAACTTGCAAGTTTGAATTCTTGAATCAAATACACAGGTAGTTAATTGGAAAAATCACATATCTAAATTTAAACACACAAAGTTAACAAGAATGATGAAGGAATCTCAAATCAGAATGATGAAATTTGCAGGCCAGAATAGAAGATCCTAGAACACGCCTAAGACAAAAACCAAATGCAAGAATTAAAAAGGATAAATCAGACCTGATTTGGAGTCAAAGCTCTGATACCAAATGATGTGAACCCGTAAGATCGAAATCCCTTGAACCCACAATCAAATTGAAACTTACCCAAGAAAGCCAAGAATCAAGTCAAGATGATCTAGACCCGTTGAAAACTTGTTTCAAGAACCTAGATTTGATGAGCACGCCACAAAGGGTATGCCTTTGATAAGTTCGTAGTTCACTCAAGAACAAGAAGAGAAAACTGAAATATTCTCTATGCAGAAAGCTTCATTCACGCTTGTAGCCTCCAAATTGCGGCTACATGTTCTTTTAAATCCCTCTGTGAAACCCTAGGGCTAAATAAGGCCTACATCAAATAAAGAGATACGGGCTGAACATCTTTAGGCCTAAAACGTCCTAAACATTTTTTTTATTTTGGTGGGTAAAAGATATATAAAAATACAAGATCAAGAGGGCATACCCTCGATCAAGCTAGAGGGAAGGACGGGCTTCTACAAGCAGAAGAGCTCCCCTCCCAACGCTACGAAAAACATAACAAAATGTTACACTTTAAAAATGCTACTTGGGAGAGACCAAATACATTGAAGACGTATATTGGAGTTTGAGTTCGCAATCCCTTTAAAGGAAGTGAGCTTGGCACGAATCATATCCTGGGTTTGAGCTATGATAGCCTGAGGGTTTTTCTTTACCAAAACATCCTAAACTACCGACTAAAACTAATAAAAGAAATCCACTAAATGAGTTAAATAGGCCCAAATGCCTACAACCATAAAAACGTAAAATAGGCCCACACGCTTATACTTAACGAAATAAAAAGTCAATACGAAACCACTAGGTTATGCTGCCCCCCTCTGTAGCTTGTATCACATGGATTAAAGCTAGTTCTTCTTCTTTCAAGCCTATCCTGAATGTTGGGGTCATGCTTGATAACTCGGCCCAAGTGGATTGCACCAATCCATGCATTGCTTCCTTGATCTTCTTAGCTCTCGACCTTGTGATTGGCCCTTCTGGAACTTATAAAGGATCTTTAAGACTTGGTCCACCATGGTGCCCATCACCTTTGCATTTAAAAATAACTCTAGTTCAAAAAATCATAGGACTATGATCTGACACACCAGAGGGCAAGAACTCCACCTCTGAATTACTGAAATCCACCATCCATCTATCATTACCCACCACATGATCAAGCTTCCTTAAGATAGTATCAGTGCCGTACTAATGATTGGTCCAAGTCAACTGGCTTCCAGTGTACCTGAGGACCTCTAATTCTGCATCGATAAGGCAATTATTGCAGTCCTCCATACCCTATTATTGTATTAAAATGCTAAAATGTGAATAGAAATGTTGAGATATAATTGATATTATTTAATTTAATTTCTATTTACAGTGAGATATGTTTGAGCATTATTTTATGACATATTTAGTTTTATGACATATTTTCTGTTTAAGTGAGCTGATTAATATATTTACTAAATTAGGGAAGCATTGAAGGCAAAAGAAAAGGAGGAAAACCGGAAGAAAAAGGAACCTAAAGGAGCAGGGCGTTGACAAGGTAAAAGAGGAAAAGAAAAATAAAAAAGAAAAGATGGCAGAAAGAAAGGAAGGAAAAAAAGGTGTGCGGCGCGCTGGAGAGAGCAAGGCCAAGCAACCAAAGAAAGAAAGAAAAAAAGACAAAAGTCAAATGGGCAGCTAAGCGTGGCTGCAGAAGCCAAAAAGAAAGAAGAAAGTGAGGCGTTGTAGGGCTCGGGATAAAGGAAAAAACTGAAGAAAAGAGGGAGCAATGTGCAGCGCGGAATGGGCTTGGGCAGCGTGGCGCAAGGTATGAGGGGCTGAAGCAAGGCACGTGAGGGCGCTGGGCTTGAGGGTTTAGTGAGGGCCTGTGCTTAAAAAGAAAAGAGGAGGGGAAAAAAAAAAAACCAGTGTGTGTGTGGTGCTATTTCCAGAAAGCGAAAGAGGATAGACATGCGGCGCTGTTTTTGAGAGGAGAAAAAGAATGGTGTGGCTGTTGGGATTTATGTTGTCCATCATCTATATGGGTAACTAAATTCCCAAGTAGGGCTACGGATGAACTTGCACACTAGATGGTATTTTTAATTTATTTTTGATTCATGTACTGGATTTTCATTTATTAAATTTTTTGTTTTATCATACTCAATTTATTGTTGGTGTTTTCTTCTCCGAATAATCATAGAGTTTATTCCGTTTATAGATTCAATCATGCTTTTTCTATTGAATGGGCTAGTTCTTTGATTATGTTTGGGTTAATTGATTATTTATATTGATTTAATTCTTTGCTGCAATATTGCTCCCTAGGTATATTGTCGTCGTTGGGTTTTCTCAATGTGGATAACAATTTGCGTGATTTAAAAGTGGTGAATGATTTTTCACCACATTTGGTTTAATTTTGGTTTATAATTCAATATCTTCCGATTGGGATTTTTGGAATTAAATTCTCAATTGAGTTATCAGAGAATTAAAAATAATTAAAATACTGAATATATGCAAGGGATTCCCGACGCTCTACTGTTCGTTAATTTGAGTACTTTTTTTGTTCATCACTTTGTTTAATTTAATCATTTGATGTTTTATTTAGTTTATTTTGTCTGTTATTCTTTTAATCTATCTCCCTGTGGAATCGACACGCCAAAGCTGCACTACAACTACCGCGTTATTCTTTGGGCATAACCAAATTTTGGCGCCGTTGCCGGGGAGACGGTAGAAGAACCATTAGATAGTTTTCTTTACAGCAGTTTGTAAAGGCGGTAACTTCGTTCCCTCTTTTTACTTGTTGCATTATTATTTTATTTTATTTTTCTTTTCGTATTTTTTTATTATTATTGTTATCTTGCATGCATAATAGGTATAGGGACGCATTAGGTCAATTTGCTTGTAGGTTTGTGTTAGAGCCAGATTTAGAGTCTAATTTTTCTAATTTCTTGTTTGATAATTCTTCTAATTCTGAAAATATTAGTGAACACGAGGATCAACCCATTAAGACCCTTCAGGATTACGCACAGCCACACCATCATGCATCATGTTTCCACCCAATACTCGTCAACTTGATGTTAAAACGGGGGTGATACAATTACTCCCAACATTTCATGGTTTAGAAAATGAAAACCCATATGTGCACATGAGGGAGTTTGAAGAGGTAGTTGCGACTTTCCATAGTCAAAATGCAACAGATGACATTGCAAGACTTAAGTTCTTTCTTTTCTCTTTGAAGGATAGAGCTAAGAGTTGGCTATACTCACTGAGACCACGGTCGATTGGATCGTGGAATGAGATTACTCAAGTTTTCTTTACTAAATACTTTCTCCAACATAAGACCAATGCTTTAAAAAGACAGTGAGACTTTGTATCAGTCTTGGGAGAGATTTAAGGAATTATTGAGTATGTGCCCTCACCATAGGTATGAGAGTTGGCAGCTAATGAGTTACTTCTATGAGGGACTTACACCTAAAGAGCGCCAATTTGTAGAGATGATGTGTAATGGTGAGTTTCTGTAGAAAGATCTTAATGAGGCCATAGAGTACCTTAATGAGCTTGCTGAAAAAGCTCACACTTGGACAAGACCTAGTGCTCTTGAGAGCACAAATAGGTCACGACCTACAGGGAACCAAAATGGTGGTGGAATTTACCATCTCAGGGAGGAGGACAACTTGAAGGTTGAAGTGGAGATACTGACTAGGGAGTTAGAGGTGTTAAAGGCTAGGGACTTAAAGCCAACACACTTGGCTAATCATGCAGAGTCTTTTGGACCATGTTCTGTGTGTGGCGGGGTAAATCACCTCGCCCGAGAGTGTCCCACACTTCCTAAGATGAGAGGGATGTATAAGGAATAATGTAATACCTTAGGTATGTACAAGAAGCCTTTCACACCCTTCTTTGAGACTTACAATCCGGGGTGGCGCAATCACCCCAATTTTAGTTGAAAGTCCGAAAATCAGCCACCTGCACAGCCCCCTAGATCATACCCTGCACCATATCATGAACCTTCATCTTCTAGGAATTCTTTAGAAGACACTTTGCATGCTTTTATTGAAGCATAGGGTAAGACTAATCAAAAGTTTGAATATTTGATGACGCAGGTTGTGGAAGAAAAAAGAGAGATAAAGAGCCAAGTGTCCAAATTGATGAGCTCTTAGAGTGTGAATGAGCGAGGCAGATTCCCTTCCCAAGCTCAGTCCACACCCCATGGTCAACACATGGCGCAAGAGAATTTGAAGGATGTGAACGCCATTGTGACTCGAAGTGGTAAGTCATTACATATCCCAACAATGGACAAATCAGGGGATGTGGAAAAGGATCAAGATAGTAGTAATGTCGAGCTGCCCAAGGAACCAGCAGAGGTGACAAAGACCCCTGTTAAGGTGCCATTCCCACAAGCTTTAAAATCAACCCTGCGAACTTTGGATCCTAACAATGAAATCCTAGAGAATCTCAGGCATGTAAAAATCAATCTTCTGCTTTTGCATGTGATTAAACAAGTTCCTACTTATGCGAAAGTTCTTAAAGATTTGTGTACAGTTAAGAGGAAGCACTATGTGAAGAAGACAGCGTTCCTGACAGAGCAAGTTAGTGCTCTAATTGAGCAGAGGATTCCTCTCAAGTACAAGGATCCTGGTTGTCCAACCGTTGCCTGCAGCATTGGAAATCATGGGTTTGGGCAAGTTCTGTTTAATTTAGGAGCTAGTGTGAATATAATGCCTTATTCTATGTATTTGCATATGGGGTTAGAAGAAATCAAACGAACTTCTGTGGTATTACAATTGGCTAACCGATCAGTCAGAGCGCCACGAGGTATGGTAGAGGATGTTCTGATTCAAATTGATAAATTTTATTATCTTGTTGATTTCATAATCCTTGACACTAGTTCTGCTGTTGACTCTACTTCAAAAATCCCTTTGATTTCAGGTAGGCCTTTCCTTGCCACTGCTAATGCTCTTATTAATTATAGGAATGGGCTCATGAAGCTGTCTTTTGGGAACATGACTCTTGAAGTGAATATATTCCATATTGCAAAACAGCCAAAAGAGGAGGACGAGGACTGCCAAACGTACATGATTGATTCACTCATGGATAGGGGAGTTCCTACAACTCATGATTTTGATCCCCATGAGCATTTTCTTGTTAATTCTAATTTTGATTAAATTACTGATCCATTTGATGTGGTTAATATTTGTGCTATTTTTGACAAAACTCAGGATTATGGAGCACGGGCATGGCAACTGAAGTTTGAGGAGTTGCCTAAAAAAAGTGTAGAGCAAATTCCTTCAAGTGTGAAGGCACCCAAAGTTGAATTGAAGCCTTTGCCCAAGGGTTTAAAGCATGCCTTCCTTGGTCCAGTTGATACTTTTCCTGTTATTATCTCATCTGAATTGTCTGAGGCTCAAGCTGAGAAATTAATTCAGACCCTAAGTAAGCACAGGTCAGCCATAGGTTGGAGCATTGCTGATATAAAAGGTGTTAGTCCCTTGGTCTGTTCCCATAAAATCAATTTGGAGGAAGGAACTAGCCCTTGTAGAGACCTCCAGCGTAGGCTGAATCCCACTATCAAAGAAGTGGTGAAAAATGAAGTGTTGAAACTATTAGATGCAGGAATCATATATCCTATTGCTGATAGTAAATGGATTAGTCCTACACAGGTTGTCCCTAAAAAGTCAGGTGTTATTGTGGTGAAAAATGACCTAGGAGAGTTAGTCCCTACAAAATTTGTGACTGGATGGCGGATGTGCATTGATTATAGAAAATTGAATGCTGCCACCCGGAAAGACCATTATTAATTAGTGATCCGTAATAGAATTATTAAGAAAATTTAATCGGGAAACAAACGATAATTCCAAAATTAGTTCCGAGACCTTAAAATAATGAAGTCAACTCCGAGAAAAGAAATCCAAAATTAAGATTACGATTTCATGAAGAACCAAATAATAGATTCAAATACATGAAGAAATTACCAGAAGAGAATATTGACAAAAATTGAAAATAAATAATTTAATTGGTCAAACAAGGCCTAATGCACAAAATAGGAAAAATAGACCCCAAATTGAGGCCAAGGGGTTTTGAACCCTTGACCCAAAAATGGGCAAAGTTTTAAAGCCCAAAAAGTAGCCACTTGGGCTGCCTATTTTTTTGTGTCCTATTTTGTAACAAATATATGTATATACACATCAAAAGAAAACCCCACCTCCCAAATTACCCAATCACCTTTCATGCAACAAAAGCATTACTTTTAAATTAAAATAAATAGGATATGTGATGTATAATTGTGTATTGCGTGTCGGACTCAGAAGGATATCAGAACATCAAGTATGAGACGTGAGTGTAGAGAAACCTAGAGAGAGAGAGAGTGTGTAAGCAGAAAGCTTCATTCAGGTTCGTTGCCGACAACACATTCTTTTAAAACCCTAATGAAACCCTATGGCCGAATATGGCCTACATCAATTAAAAGACATGGGCTGAAGATATTCAGGTCGAAAACAACCTAAACTACTGACTAAAACTAAAAAAAGAAATCCACTAAATGAGTTGACTCACGTATTAGAATTTCGCGCAGCCAAAAATGTCAATAGTGTAGTTGCATCACATTCAAGCTCGATTTTGACCTTGCTGCCGCCTAAATCTCAAAAAACTCAAAACATGAACGTTGTAGACCTATTTCTTGGCTTTCCATAGCATCTTGAATCATCTCAATCGGAGTTCGGATACGATAGGTATGCCCAGATTACGAAGCGATGTTGAAATTGTCTAGGAATTGCCCAATTAGCGTTTTTTTGCACTTTCTTAGCTCTCGACCTTGTCATTGGCCCATCTGGAACTTGTAAAGGATTGTTAAGACTTAGTCCACCATTTTTAAGACTCCGCCTACCACTGTGTTCATCATTCCCCCTCTTCTCAAAAGGACTCATCCTCGAATTGTCACTTGCATCAAAGGGAGAAAGACAGTTTTTTTTTTTTGGTACTCTATTTTTTTGTTTTTTTTTTTTCACACTATAGGTGGCGCTGGACTTGGCATGAAAATAGAAAAAAAAAAAAAAACAAGGCAAATAAAGAAGTGAGGCGCTGGAAATTGAAAAAGGTGAGTCCGGGCGGAGGAACAAAAGAAAGAAAGAAAGAAAAAAAAATAGAGAACGAAGCGGCGAAGCGGCGCTACAACGCAGGGGAAAAGAAAGAAAAGAAAAAAAAAAAAAAGAAAAAGGAAAAGAGAAGCGGTGCAGCGCTTGACCAAGAGGAAGAAAAAGAAAGAAAAAAAAAAGGAAAAGGAAAAGCAAAGAGGCGGTTGGAACAGAGGATGAAAAAAAAAATTAGAGAACGAAGCGACACAGTCAAAAGAAGAAAAAGAAAGCTTGCGGCTGGGATGCTGTAGGCAAAAACGAGAAAGCAAAAGGAACAAAGTAGCAGGAAGAGAGGAGAATTCTTTTTAGTGGTTTTTTTTTTTTTTTTTTTCAGAGATAATAATTTAACGCAAGAATTAAAAAGGATAAATCAGACTTGATTTGGAGTCTGAGCTCTGATACCAAATGATGTGAACCCGTAAGATAAAATTCTCTTTAACCCACGATCAAATTGAAACTTACCCAAGAAAGCCACGAATCAAGTCTAGATGATCTAGACCCGTTGAAAACTTGGTTCAAGAAACTAGATTTCATGATCTAGACTAGTTGAAAACTTGTTTGAAGAACCTAGATTTGATGAGAACGCCACAAAGGGTATGCCTCTAATAAGTTGATAGTTCATTCAAGAACAAAAAGAGAAAACTGAAAAGTTCTCTAAACAGAAACTTCATTGATGATCGTTGTTGTCCGCAAAATTGCGGCTACACGTTCTTTTAAAACCCTAAATGAAACCCTAGGGCCGAATAAGGCCTACATCAATTAAAAGACATTGGCTGAACATCTTCAGGCCCAAAACGTCCTAAACTACTGACTATACTTAAAATATAAAATAGGTCCACACGCCTATAGTTAATGCAATAAAAAGTCTATAAGAAACTGCTAGACTATGCCGCCCCCCCTGTAGCTTGCATCACGTGGAACAAAGCTGGTTCTTCCTCTTTCAAGCCCATCTTGAACGTTGGGGACTTGCTCGATAGCTCAGCCTAAGTGGATTGCAACAATCCTTGTATTGCTTCCTTGATCTTCATAGCACTCGAACTTGTGATTGGCTTGTCTAGAACTTGTAAAGGATCTTTAAGACTCGGTCCACCATGGTGCCCATCATTCCAATGATGTGAACCCATAAGATCGAAATCCCTTGAACCCACGATCAAATTGAAACTTACGCAAGAAAGCCAGGAATCAAGTCAAGATGATCTAGATCCGTTGAAAACTTTTTTCAAGAACCTAGAGTTGATTAGAATGCCACAAAGGCTATGCCTTTGATAAGTTCGTAGTTCATTGAAGAACGAGAAAAGAAAACTGAAAATTCTGTAAACAGAAAGCTTTATTCACGTTCATCGCCTGCAAAATTGCGGCTACACGTTCTTTTAAAACCCTAAATGAAACCCAAGGGCCGAATAAGGCCTAGATCAATTAAAAGACATGGGTTGAACATCTTCAGGCCCAAAACAACCTAAACTAACGGCCAAAAGTAATAAAAGAAATCCACGAAATAAGTTGACCCGTGTATTAGAATTTCGCGCAGCCAAAAACGTCAGTAGTGCAAATGCAGCAACTTCAAGCCCGATTTCGACCTGGATGCAGCCCGAATCTCGGAAAACTCAAATTATGAAAGTTGTAGAAATCTTTCCTGGATTTCCATAGTATTTTGAATCATCTCAATCTGAGCTCGGATGAGGGAGGTACGCCTAGATTACGAAGTGATGTTAAAACTGTCTGAAAATTGTCCAATTAGCATTTTTTTGCACTTTCTTAAGTGTCGACCTTGTGATTGGCCGATCTGGAACTTGTAAAGGATCTTTAAGACTCGGTCCACCATTTTTAAGACTCAGCCTACCATGGTGCGCAACACTTTGTTTTTGAGCGGACCCTCTGATGTGAACCCGTAAGATCGAAATCCCTTGAACCCACGATCAAATTGAAACTAACCCAAGAAAGCCAAGAATCAACTCCAAATGATCTAAACTCATTGAAAACTTGTTTCAAGAACCTAAAGTTGATGAGAATGCCACAAAGGGCATGCCTTTGATAAGTTTGTAGTTCATTCAAGAACAAAAAGAGAAAACTGAAAATTCTCTAAGCAGAAAGCTTCATTCACGTTCGTTGCCAGCAAAATTGTGGCTACAAGTTGTTTTAAAACCCTAAATGAAACCCTAAGGCCGAATAAGGCCTACATCAATTAAAAGACACGGGTTGAACATCTTCTGGTCCAAAACGTCCTAGACTACTGACTATACTTAAAACATAAAATAGGCCCACATGCCTTTACTTAATGAAATAAAAAGTCAATACGAAACCACTAGGCTATGCCACCCCCCTATAGCTTGTATCACGTGGATTAATGTTGGTTCTTCTTCTTTCAAGACCATTTTGATCGTTGGGGTCCTACTCGATAACTCAGCCTAAGTGGATTGCACTAATCCTTGCATTGCTTCCTTGATCTTCGTCGCTCTCGACCTTGTGATTGGTCCATCTAGAGCTTGTAAAGGATCTTTAAGACTCGGTCCATCATGGTGCCCATCATTCCAATGATGTGAACCCGTACGATCGAAATCCCGTGAACCCACGATCAAATTGAAACTTACCCAAGAAAGCCAAGAATCAAGTCAACATGATCTAGATCCGTTGAAAACTTATTTCAAGAACCTAGAGTGGATTAGAATGCCACAAAGGCTATGCCTTTGATAAGTTCGTAGTTCATTGAAGAACGAGAAGAGAAAACTGAAAATTCTGTAAACAGAAAGCTTCATTCACGTTCGTCGCCTACAAAATTGCGGCTACACGTTTTTTTAAAACCCTAAATGAAACCCAAGGGCCGAATAAGGCCAAGATCAATTAAAAGACATGGGCTGAACATCTTCAGGCCCAAAACAACCCAAACTAACGACTAAAACCAATAAAAGAAATCCACGAAATAAGTTGACCCGTGTATTAGAATTTCGCGCAGCCAAAAACGTTAGTAGTGCAAATGCAGCAACTTCAAGCCCAACTTCGACCTTGATGCAGCTCGAATCTCGAAAAACTCAAAATATGAAAGTTGTAGAACTCTTTCTTGGATTTCCATAGTATCTTGAATCATCTCAATCCTAGCTCAGATGAGAGAGGTACGCCCAGATTACGAAGCGATGTTGAAACTGTCTGAAAATTGTCCAATTAGCATTTTTTTGCACTTTCTTAGCTGTCGACCTTGTGATTGGCCGATCTGGAACTTGTAAAGGATCTTTAAGACTCGGTCCACCATTTTTAAGACTCGACCTACCATGGTGCGCATCACTTTGTTTTTGAGCGGACCCTATGATGTGAACCCGTAAGATCGAAATCCCTTGAACCCACGATCAAATTGAAACTTACCCAAGAAAGCCAAGAATCAAGTCTAGATGATCTAGACCCGTTGAAAACTTGTTTCAAGAACCTAGAGTTGATGAGATTGCCACAAAGGGTATGCCTTTGATAAGTTCGTAGTTCATTCAAGAACAAGAAGAGAAAACTGAAAATTCTCTAAGCAGAAAGCTTCATTCACGTTCGTTGCCAGCAAAATTGCGGCTACAAGTTGTTTTAAAACCCTAAATGAAACCCTAGGGCCGAATAAAGCCTACATCAATTAAAAGACACGGGCTGAACATCTTCTGGTCCAAAACGTCCTAAACCACGGACTATACTTAAAACATAAAATAGGCCCACACGCCTATACTTAATGAAAAAAAAATTCAATACGAAACCACTAGGCTATGCCGCCCCCCTGTAGCAAGTATCACGTGGATTAATGTTGGTTCTTCTTCTTTCAAGCCCATCGTGAACGTTGGGGTCTTGCTCGATAACTCAACCTAAGTGGATTGCACTAATCCTTGCATTGCTTCCTTGATCTTCGTCGCTCTCGACCTTGTGATTGGCCTTTCTAGAGCTTGTAAAGGATCTTTAAGACTCGGTCCACCATGGTGCCCATCATTCCAATGATGTGAACCCGTAAGATCGAAATTCCTTGAACCTATGATCAAATTACGACTTACCCAAGAAAGCCAAGAATCAAGTCAAGATGATCTAGACCGGTTGAAAACTTATTTCAAGAACCTAAAGTTGATGAGAATGCCATAAAGGCTATGCCTTTGATAATTTCGTAGTTCATTGAAGAACAAGAAGAGAAAACTGAAAATTCTGTAAGCAGAAAGCTTCATTCAGGTTCGTTGCTGACAACACATTCTTTCAAAACCCTAAATGAAACCCTATGGCCGAATATGGCCTAGATCAATTAAAAGACATGGGCTGAAGATATTCAGGCCCAAAACAACCTAAACTACCGAGTAAAACTAATAGAAGAAATCCACTAAATGAGTTGACCTGTGGATTAGAATTTCGTACAGCCAAAAACGTCAATAGTGTAGTTACATCACATTCAAGCTCGATTTTGACTTTGTTGCCGTCCGAATCTCGAAACACTCAAAACTTGAACGTTGTAGAACTATTTCTTGGCTTTCCATAGCATCTTGAATGATCTCAATCGGAGTACGGATGCGATAGGTATGCCCAGATTACGAAGCGATGTTGAAATTGTCTAGAAATTGCCCAATTAGCATTTTTTTGCACTTTCTTAGCTCTCGACCTTGTCATTGGCCTATCTGGAACTTGTAAAGGATCATTAAGACTGAGTCCACCATTTTTAAGACTCGGACTACCATCGTGTTCATCATTCCCCCTCTCCTCAAAAGGATTCGACCTTGAATCGTCACTCACAACAAAGGGAGAAAGACGGTTTTTTTGTTTTTTTTTTTTGGTACTCTATTTTTTTGTTTTTTTTTTTTTGTTTTCACACTACAGGTGGCGCTGGACTTGGCATGAAAATAGAAAAAACAAAAAAACAAACAACAAGGCAAATAAAGAAGTGAGGTGCTAGAAATTGAGAAAGGCGGGTCCGGGCGGAGGAACAAAAGAAAGAAAGAAAGAAAAAAAAATAGAGAATTAAGCGGCAAAGCGGCACTGCAACGCAGGGGAAAAGAAAGAAAAGAAAAAGGAAAAGAGAAGCGGTGCAGCGCTGGACCAAGAGGAAGAAAAAGAAAGAAAAAAAGAAAAGAAAAAGGAAAAGCAAAAAGGCGTTTGGAACAGAGGAAGAAAAAAAAAATAGAGAACGAAGCGACAAAGTCAAAAGAAGAAAAAGAAAGCTTGCGGTTTGGATGCTGCAGCCAAAAACGAGAAAGCAAAAGGAACAAAGTAGCGGCAGGATAGGAGAATTCTTTTTAGAGTTTTTTTTTTATTTTTTCAGAGATAATAATTTAACGCAAGAATTAAAAAGGATAAATCAGACTTGATTTAGAGTTTGAGCTCTGATACCAAATGATGTGAGCCCGTAAGATAAAATTCTCTTGAACCCCCGATCAAATTGAAACTTACCCAAGAAAGCCAAGAATCAAGTCTAGATGATCTAGAACCGTTGAAAAGTTGTTTCAAGAAACTAGATTTGATGATCTAAACCCGTTGAAAACTTATTTCAAGAACCTAGATTTGATGAGAATGCCACAAAGGGTATGCCTTTGATAAGTTTATAGTTCATTCAAGAACAAGAAGAGAAAATTGAAAAGTTCTCTAAACAGAAACTTCATTGGTGATCGTCGTTGTTCGCAAGATTGCGGCTACACGTTCTTTTAAAACCCTAAATGAAACCCTATGGCCGAATAAGGCCTACATCAATTAAAAGACACGGGCTGAACATCTTCAGGCCTAAAACGTCCTAAACTACCGACTATACTTAAAATATAAAATAGGTCCACACGCCTATACTTAATGAAATAAAAAGTTTATACGAAACCGCTAGACTATGCCGCCACCCTTGTAGCTTGTATAACGTGGAACAAAGCTGGTTCTTCTTCTTTCAAGCCCATCTTGTATGTTGGGGTCTTGCTCGATAGCTAAGCCTAAGTGGATTGCACCAATCCTTGTATTGCTTCCCTGATCTTCGTAGCTCTCGACCTTGTGATTGGCCCGTCTGGAACTTGTAAAGGATCTTTAAGACTCGGTCCACCATGGTGCCCATCATTCCAATGATGTGAACCCATAAGATCGAAATCCCTTGAACCCACGATCAAATTGAAACTTACCCAAGAAAGCTAAGAATCTAGTCAAGATGCTCTAGATCCGTTGAAAACTTATTTCAAGAACCTAGAGTTGATTAGAATGCCACAATGGCTATGCCTTTGATAAGTTCGTAGTTCATTGAAGAACGAGAAGAGAAAATTGAAAATTCTGTAAACAGAAAGCTTCATTCATGTTCGTCGCCTACAAAATTGCGGCTACACGTTCTTTTAAAACCCTAAATGAAACCCAAGGGCCGAATAAGGCCTAGATCAATTAAAAGACATGGGCTGAACATCTTCAGGCCCAAAAAAACCTAAACTAATGACTAAAACTAATAAAAGAAATCCACTAAATGAGTTGACCCGCGTATTAGAATTTCACGCAGCCAAAAACGTTAGTAGTGCAAATGCAGCAACTTCAAGCCCGATTTCGACCCTGACGCAGCCCGAATCTCGAAAAACTCAAAATATGAAAGTTGTAGAACTCTTTCTTAGATTTCCATAGTATCTTGAATCATCTCAATCTGAGCTCGGATGAGAGAGGTACGCCCAGATTACGAAGCGATGTTGAAACTGTCTGAAAATTGTCCAATTAGCATTTTTTTGCACTTTCTTAGTTCTCGACCTTGTGATTGGCCGATCTGGAACTTGTAAAGGATCTTTAAGACTCGGTCCACCATTTTTAAGACTCGGCCTACCATGGTGCGCATCACTTTGTTTTTGAGCAGACTCTCTGATGTGAACCCGTAAGATCGAAATCCCTTGAACCCACGATCAAATTGAAACTTACCCAAGAAAGCCAAGAATCAAGTCCAAATGACCTAGACCCGTTGAAAACTTGTTTCAAGAACCTAGAGTTGACGAGAATGCCACAAAGGGTATGCCTTTGATAAGTTCATAGTTCATTCAAGAACAAGAAAAGAAAACTGAAAATTCTCTAGGCAGAAAACTTCATTCACGTTCGTTGCCAGCAAAATTGTGGCTACAAGTTGTTTTAAAAGCCTAAATGAAACCCTAGGTTCGAATAAGGCTTACATCAATTAAAAGACACGGGGTGAACATCTTCTGGTCCAAAACTTCCTAAACTACCGACTAAAACTAATTAAAGAAATCCACTAAATGAGTTGACCAGCGTACTAGAATTTCGCGCAGCCAAAAACGTCAATAATGCAATTGCATCACATTCACGCTCGATTTTGACCTTGCTTCTGCCCGAATCTCGAAAAACTCAAAATATGAACGTTGTAGACCTATTTCTTGGCTTTCCATAGCATCTTGAATCATCTCAATCGGAGTTCGGATGCGATAGGTATGCCCAGATTACGAAGCGATGTTGAAATTGTCTAGAAATTGCCCAATTAGCTTTTTTTGCACTTTATTAGCTCTCGACCTTGTCATTGGCCCATCTGGAACTTGTAAAGGATCTTTAAGACTTAATCCACCATTTTTAAGACTCCGCCTACCATCGTGTTCATCATTCCCCCTCTTCTCAAAAGCATTTGACCTCGAATCGTCACCTGCATCAAAGGGAGAAAGACGTTTTTTTTTGTTTTTTTTTTTGGTACTCTATTTTTTTGATTTTTTTTTTTCACACTACAGGTGGCGCTGGACTTGGCTTGAAAATAGAAAAAAAAAAAAAAAAAAAAAAAAAAAACAAGGCAAATAAAGAAGTCAGGTGCTGGAAATTGAAAAAGGCGGGTCCAGGCGGAGGAACAAAAGAAAGAAAGAAAGAAAAAAAATAGAGAATGAAGCGGCGAAGCGGTGTTGGAATGCAGGGGAAAAGAAAGAAAAGAAAAAAAAAAGATGAAAAGGAAAAGAGAAGCAGTGCAGCGCTGGACCAAGAGGAAGAAAAAGGAAAAGCAAAGAGGCGACTGGAACAGACAAAGAAAAAAAAAATTAGAGAACGAAGCGACAAAGTCAAAAGAAGAAAAAGAAAGCTTGTGGCTTGCGATGCTGCAGGCAAAAACAAGAAAGCAAAAGGAACAAAGCAGCGACAAGAGAGGAGAATTCTTTTTAGAGTTTTCTTTTCTTTTTTCAGAGATAATAATTTAACGCAAGAATTTAAAAGGATAAATCATACCTGATTTTGAGTTTGAGCTCCGATACCAAATGATGTGAACCCGTAAGATAAGAATCCCTTGAACCCACGATCAAATTGAAACTTACCCAAGAAAGCCAAGAATCAAGTCTAGATGATCTAGACCCGTTGAAATCTTGTTTCAAGAAACTAGATTTGGTGATCTAGACCCGTTGAAAACTTGTTTCAAGAACATAGATTTGATGAGAACGAGACAAAGGGTATGCCTTTGATAAGTTTATAATTCATTCAAGAACAAGAAGAGAAATCTGAAAAGTTCTCTAAACAGAAACTTCATTGATGTTTGTTGTTGTCCGCAAAATTATGGCTACACGTTCTTTTAAAACCCTAAATGAAACCCTAAGGCCGACTAAGGCCTACATCAATTAAAAGACATGGGTTGAACATCTTCAGGCCCAAAACAACCTAAACTACCGACTAAAACTAATAAAAGAAATCCACTAAATGAGTTGACCCGCGTATTAGAATTTCGCGCAGCCAAAAACGTTAGCAGTGCAGATGCAGCAACTTCAAAGCCCAATTTCGACCTTGATGCAGTCCGAATCACGGAAAACTTAAAACATGAAAGTTGTAGAACCCTTTCTTGGATTTCCTTAGCATCTTGAATCCTCTCAATCTGAGCTCGGATGAGAGAGGTATGCCCAGATTACGAAGCGATGTCCAAATTGTCTAAAAATTGCCCAATTAGCTTTTTTTTGCAGTTTCTTAGCTCTCAACCTTGTGATTGACTCATCTGGAACTTCTAAAGGATCTTTAAGACTCGATCCATCATTTTTAAGACTCGACTTACCATGGTGCCCATCACTTTTTTTTTTTGGGCGGACCCTTTGATGTGAACCCGTAAGATCGAAATCCCTTAAACCCATGATCAAATTGAAACTTACCCAAGAAAGCCAAGAATCAAGCCTAGATGATCTAGACCCATTGAAAACTTGTTTCAAGAACCTAGAGTTGATGAGAATTCCACAAAAGTTATGCCTTTGATAAGTTCGTAGTTCATTCAAGAAAAAGAAGAGAAAACTTAAAATTCTCTAACCAAAAAGTTTCATTCACGTTCGTTTCCATCAAAATTGCGGCTACAAGTTCTTTTAAAACCCTAAG
This sequence comes from Nyssa sinensis, assembly GCA_008638375.1. Taxonomy (NCBI): domain Eukaryota; kingdom Viridiplantae; phylum Streptophyta; class Magnoliopsida; order Cornales; family Nyssaceae; genus Nyssa; species Nyssa sinensis. Next base: position 5,020,361 of record CM018033.1, read on the forward strand.
TGAAACCCTAGGGCTGAATAAGGCCTACATCAATTAAAAGACACGGGTTGAACTACCGACTATACTTAAAACATAAAATTGGTCCACACGCCTATACTTCATGAAATAAAAAGTCTTTAAGAAACCGCTAGACTATGTGGCCCCCCTATAGCTTGTATCACGTGCATTAAAGTTGGTTCTTCTTCTTTCAAGCCGATCTTGAACGTTGGGGTCTTGCTCGATAACTCAGCCTAAGGGGATTGCACCAATCCTAGCATTGCTTCCTTGATCTTCGTAGCTCTCGTCCTTATGATTGGCCCTTCTGGAACTTGTGAAGGATCTTTAAGACTCGGTCCACCATTGTGCCCATCATTCTAATGATGTGAACCCATAAGATCGAAATCCCTGGAACCCACGATGAAATTGAAACTTACCCAAGAAAGCCAAGAATCAAGTCAAGATGATCTAGACCCGTTCAAAACTTATTTCAAGAACCTAGAGTTGATTAGAATGCCACAAAGGCTATGCCTTTGATAAGTTTGTAGTTCATTGAAGAACAAGAAGAGAAAACTGAAAATTCTATAAGCAGAAAGCTTCATTCACCTTCGTTGCCTGCAAAATTGCGTCTACACATTCTTTTAAAACCCTAAAAGAAACCCTATGGCCGAATAAGGCCTACATCAGTTAAAAGACACGAGTTGAACATCTTCAGGCCCAAAAAGTCCTAAACTATCGACTATACTTAAAACATAAAATTGGTCCACACGCCTATACTTAATGAAATAAAAAGTCTTTAAGAAACCGCTAGACTATCCCGCCCCCCTATAGCTTGTATCACATGCATTAAAGTTGGTTCTTCTTCTTTCAAGCCCATCTTGAACAGTTGAGGTCTTCCTCGATAACTCAGCCTAAGTGGATTGAACCAATCCTAGCATTGCTTCCTTGATCTTCGTAGCTCTCGATCTTGTGATTGGCCCATCTGGAACTTGTGAAGGATCTTTAAGACTCGGTCCACCATGGTGCCCATCATTCCAATGATGTGAACCCATAAGATCGAAATCCGTTGAACCCACGATCAAATTGAAACTTACCCAAGAAAGTCAAGAATCCAGTCAAGATGATCTAGACCCGTTCAAAACTAATTTCAAGAACCTAGAGTTGATTAGAACCCCACAAAGGCTATAACTTTGATAAGTTCGTAGTTCATTGAAGAACAAGAAGAGAAAACTGAAAATTCTATAAGCAGAAAGCTTCATTCACCTTCGTTGCTTGCAAAATTGCGGCTACACGTTCTTTTAAAACCGTAAACGAAACCCTATGGCCGAATAGGGCCTACATCAATTAAAAGACACGGGTTGAACATCTTCAGGCCCAAAACGTCCTAAACTACCGACTGTACTTAAAACATAAAATTGGTGCACACGCCTATACTTAATGAAATAAAAAGACTTTAAGAAACCGCTAGACTATGCGACCCCCCTATAGCTTGTATCACGTGCATTAAAGTTGGTTCTTCTTCTTTCAAGCCCATCTTAAATGTTGGGGCCTTGCTCGATAACTCAGCCTAAGGGGATTGCACCAATCCTAGCATTGCTTCCTTGATCTTCGTAGCTGTCGACCATGTGATTGGCCTTTCTGGAACTTGTGAAGGATCTTTAAGACTCGGTCCACCATGGTGCCCATCATTCTAATGATGTGAACCCATAAGATCGAAATCCCTTGAACCCACGATCAAATTGAAACTTACCCAAGAAAGCCAAGAATCAAATCAAGATCATCTAGACTCGTTCAAAACTTATTTCAAGAACCTAGAGTTGATTAGAACGCCACAAAGGCTATGCCTTTGATAAGTTCGCAGTTCATTGAAGAACAAGAAGAGAAAACTGAAAATTCTATAAGCAGAAAGCTTCATTCACCTTCGTTGCCTGCAAAATTGCGGCTACACGTTCTTTAAAACCCTAAACGAAACCCTATGGCCGAATAAGGCCTACATCAATTAAAAGACACGGGTTGAACATCTTCAGGCCCAAAACGTCCTAAACTACCGACTATACTTAAAACATAAAATTGGTCCACACGCCTATACTTAATGAAATAAAAAGTCTTTAAGAAACCGCTAGACTATGCCCCCCCCCCCTATAGCTTGTATCACATGCATTAAAGTTGGTTCTTCTTCTTTCAAGCTTATCTTGAACGTTGGGGTCTTGCTCGATAACTCAGCCTAAATGGATTGCACCAATCCTAGCATTGCTTCCTTGCTTTTCGTAGCTCTTGATCTTGTGATTGGCCCTTCTGGAACTTGTGAAGGATCTTTAAGACTCGGTCCACCATGGTGCCCATCATTCCAATGATGTGAACCCATAAGATCGAAATCCCTTGAACCCACGATCAAATTGAAACTTACCCAAGAAAGCCAAGAATCAAGTCTTGATCTAGACCCGTTGAAAACAAATTTCAAGAACCTAGAGTTCATTAGAACGCCACAAAGGCTATGCCTTTGATAAGTTCGTAGTTCATTGAAGAACAAGAAGAGAAAACTGAAAATCCTATAAGCAGAAAGCTTCATTCACCTTCGTTGCCTGCAAAATTGCGGCTACACGTTTTTTTAAAACCCTAAACGAAACCCTATGGCCGAATAAGGCCTACATCAATTAAAAGACATGGGCTGAACATCTTCAAGCCCAAAACAACCTAAATTACCCACTAAAACTAATAAAAGAAATCTACTAAATGAGTTGACCCGCGTGTTGAATCATCTTAATCTGAGCTCGGATGAGAGAGGTATGCCCAGATTACGAAGCGATGTCGAAACTATCTGAAAATTACCGAATTAGCATTTCTTTTGCACTTTCTTAGCTCTCGACCTTTTGATTGGCCCATCTAGAACTTGTAATGGATCTTTAAGACTTTGTCTGTCACATCCCGCACCCCACCCTACGCGGATGCCAAAGATGTGATGCCACTTAGCCTCCTTGCCAATCTCCCTACCGACCATGTGACCAACCAAAGGCAAACTTCTGAATTGTACGATGAGTTGCACTCCAAATGTAGGGTCAGAGCAGCAGAAATTAAAACCTTTTCATCTTGGGAATGCAACTCATTTAGATTTTACTCATCTATGTACCCCAGAAATATGTACCACAGGGCAAGTCTAAATCCAGAAAATTGCTAACTCTAGCCACAGAGTGCGTCTATAACCAGTCATAGAACACAGAGCATATTTAATCTCTCTAGAGTACCATTACCATGACCTATGTCCCAATATATCTAGTGCATATCAAAGAACTAAATCATATTATATCACATTATGTTCACTCACCTGAATAGCCAGAATCAATCCACTAGAATCCAAGTCTTCACACATCAGTGTTATTAGATCCTTACTTGGAATGCCACTCGACCTACTAGTGTTATATCATTGTGCCTTCTAGTCCAATGGAAATATATCCTAAAAAATGTTAGATAAATGGAATGAGTTTAAACAAGCTCAGCGAGTAACATAGGTTCCTGCCATGGGTTTCAAACCAGTTTATATATACATGATATTCACATGAAATGCATGCCCAAATGCAGCTCAAATAGAACAATACAGCTCAAACAGATCAAATCAAAATAGAAAAGATTAGACAGATCAAAACAGAGCAGAGCCAAACAGAACTGAGTACCAATCAAACAACGGCATCTCATCAAATGTGCCTGAACCTTCCCCAGCTGCCCAGAAGCAGACCACTCGTGGGGCCTCTACCCTCTCAGGTCAAATCAGAGCAGAACAGAACTGAACTCTGAGTGGGACAGAAACAGAACAAAATGCTAATCATACATACAAGTCTTTCCCAGCTGCCTATAAGCAGACAACTCGTGGGGCCTCTACCCTCTAGGTCAGACTCTGGCATAAAATCGCTCAATCTTGTGGTGGGCCTAGAGTAGACTCAACATATCAAATCAAAATCAGATAGACTCCAAATGATGTGTAGTAGAACAAGACAAACTCAAACAGGATCAGAACAAGAGATATCATAAACAGGACAATGTATGATCAAGCCACATGTAATGCAAAGAATATGCATGAAGCAATGCACTAAACATCACAGTATATATAAAAGTTCAATGTATAAACAATGCAGTATAAAAATCTAGACCGTATAGTGCTTATACACCAAGTCAAGAGTCCGAGTTACTCACCTGAATATATGCTTATCTCCATTCACAGATCGTTAGCCACGTCTATGCATGTCCTGGCATTATCCTTCTAATGGCCATCCCAATTGATTCAACATCCAAAAAATGATCCGTTTCCTCAGATGTGAACATATCCAACCTTTGTCTGGTTACAATCAACATTCCACTGGCATTGCAATCATCATTTAACTCTTCGACTAGCTTGACAGGGCGGTTCCTCTTGTTTCTCCATACCGAACCCCAACCATGTGGACTTGTAGTGGAATCTCTCTTTTCAGTGAAACGTTTCTGGTGATCCCAGGACGACTGTACATCACTTTTGTTGCAATCACCAACCTATTCTTGTTGATCCCACTGAGATTGTACACTTTCACTCCAACCACCAACCTTTGGAGAATTGGCAGTCAAGTCTCACAAAACCCCAATCATGTATCTTTTTCTCGACCTTCAACTGAGTAGTTATCTCTTTGCTAGCATTACAAGGCCTTGGCACTTATATCCATCCCTTCAACTTGACCATATACATTTCCCATTGGTCTACCCATGTTATCGCACCAGAATTTTTCATCTCTATGCAACAAGATAGCTATCGGCATCAAAATCACTACTGGATTCATCCAGCAGCCTGGAATCAGAACTTTAGTTATTGATTCCCTCTTCTTCAATCTCTATTCTGCTGCTTCTATTAGCTCATTTTCACCCAACTGGATCAACGAACCTCCAAGAACCCATTGCAAGTCTTTGTTTCTTGAGATGATCATGAAATAGAGACAGAAAGTACTTCAGCTACATCAAACCTCTCTGTAATAAGCCTGGATTTGTAGCTTCCTCATTTGAATTCCATAAATAAACTACTGCGCAACACCTCAAGGTCTGCCTGGAAAATCTCCTCAAATAATTCTGCTAGCAACTATGACCTATCAATAAACATCTTGGTAGCTTCTCATACTCATCCTTCACTATAGGAAGCACTGTCACCGTCAAATACCTCATAAAATCAAAATCAGTCACACAGGAATTCCTCCAAAATTGCACTCTACACTTCCGTTTCGTATCCACAGAACTCTCACCCCTCCGATCAATGTCTTTTATACTGTATTTAAAAACTTCAAGGAAAGCAGGGTAGAGGAGACGGCGATGGAGGATAGCCTCGATGAGAGGAAAAACATGCGCTCGACAGTGCGCCGCTATCTCCGTCACAGTTCCATGGCGTCCCTGCTTCGTGAAGCAGCTTCGATACAGAGAAGAACCAACAACTCTCCAAAATGCAGAAATAGTCTTCCAACCGTGCCATCTTCCACCTTTAGTCACAACAGGCTCCCCAATCCACCTGCTGTTCACCTCTGTTCTCAACTGAAACAGCAGAAACAGAGGAACCCCACAAAATCGCAACATCAAACGCAATTCTGTGCCATAAAAACGCAACATCCACAATTACAAAAACATCATCTCCAAACATGGAAATGACTAGATTAGCAAATCCAACCTGCCCAATCTCAAGCCGACGGTCCGATTTAGCCGCAGAGACCTCAACCTCGAAATCCAACTCAACGACCAAGCACCGCCCACAGGACCTTGCTGAACTAAATCTGAGTTTTAACTCGTCATCAACTTGAACCAAAATTCATGGCAGTATGCCAAGGCCATCACATAGCTCAAATCTGAAATTCAAAATTCGAATCAATCGATTGCTCTATTCTTTCTTCTTCTTCGTGGTTACGGTTGAAACTTGCCAATAGTGACAATATATATATATATATATATATATTGATGTGAACCTCGCCAAGAAATAACGAGACCCGACAACGAATAAAAATCCAAGATCGTTCTACAATCAAATCTGAATGGAAGACCACGACCCGATGTTTACGACAAACAAGAATCTCGGTATATACGACCTCAACCCGTTGTTTAGTGCGAAACAAGAACCTTGGTATAAGGAAGACGCCACAAACGATGGTGGAAATCCATTTGATAAGTCGTTGGTGAACGCCACAAAAAATCTCGATAAGTTCAGATAGTTCTTCAAAGAACTGTAGAGAAAATACTCTCACAATTTTACTCAATAATCACCTGCCATCCAAATGCGGCTACAAGTTAATTTTAAAACACTATGAAACCCTAGGGCCAAATAAGGCCTACATTAAACAAAAGATATGGGCTAAACATTTTCAGGCCCAAAACATCCTAAACTACCAACTAAATTAATAAAAGAAACCCACTAATTAAGTTAGAATTTCGCGCAGCCAAAAACGTCAGTGCAGGTACAGCAACTGCAAACCCAATTTCTACCTTGATGCATCCTGAATCTCGAAAACCTCAAAACATGAAAGTTGTAGAACTATTCCTTGGCTTTCCATAGCATCTTGAATCATCTCAATGGGAGCTCGGATGAGAGAGTTATGTCCAGATTACGAAGTGACGTTGAAACTGTATAAAAATCGCTCAATTAGCGTTTTTGCCAATTTAAGCTTAGCTTTGGCCAGATTCTTCTCGAACTTGAATGATGTTGATTAATCTTTGTTTTCCACATGGTTCATGCTCAATGGGCCTCCACGAATTTGCTTGGGTCCATGCCTCTTGAATCAATCAGTTGAGTACATCCTTAAACTTCCTTGCTCGTGCTCTCGTAACCGGCCCAATTGGGACTTGAACTGGATCCCTTGAAGTTGTGCTATGATTTGCATCCTTCCCCTCCTCTTGAAAAGGATTTGCCCTCAAATCATCACCTACATCAAAAGGACTTAAATCAATAACATTAAAAGTAGCACTTACATTGTACTCACCAGGTAAATCTAGCTTGTCAGCGTTGTCATTGATGCGCTCTAGGACTTGGAAAGGACCATCTCCTCTTGGAAGCAATTTGGAACGACTTTGCACCGGAAATCTCTCTTTTCTCATATGCAGCCAAACCCAATCTCCGAGTTCAAAAATCAGCTTGTGACGCCCCTTGTTTGCTTGTTTTGCATACTGCTCCGTTCTTCGCTCAATGTTGAGTCTTGCTTTCTCATGAATCTGCTTGACAAAGTCAGCTTTCTTTTTGCCATCTAAATTAACATGCTCAGTCAAAGGTAAAGGAGATAAGTTCAATGGAGCTAAAGGATTAAATCCACACAGAATTTCAAATGGTGAAAATTTAGTAGCAGAATGAACAATATATAATATTTGGAGACTGGCAGCAGATCGTTTTTTGGGCTAGCAATACCTTTAAAGGCAAAAATTTCTCCTCTATCATAGGTAAGCTTTCTCTAGCTTGCACAGTATATAATATTTGGAGAGAAAGGAATAGTAGATTGTTCAATTAGGAAAAGAAAAATTCTCAAGCCATTATTGCTCAAATCAAGGATATGATTCGTGGAAAGCTAACTACATCTACAGGGACTTAAATTCTGCAACCAATAGGCATCTTCAATGTGTTTGGTCTCTTGCAAGTACCATCTTTAACGTGTAATGGTTATCCTTGTATTGTTTTGTAGCTTTGGGTTGGGGTTTCTTCTGTTTGTAGAAGTCTTTCCTTCCCTCTAGCTTGTTTCGAGGGTATGCCCTCTTGTTTTGTATCTTTTTTTCTCTTTCTTTCCTTTAATAAATTTACTTTTCAAAAAAGAAGAAGAATGAACAGATCTGTTATAAGCAAACTCAACATGTGGTAAACATTCTTCCCATGTTTTGATGTTCTTTTTAATGATTGCCCTCAATAAAGTAGACAAAGTCCTATTTACTACTTCAGTTTGACCATCAGTTTGTGGATGGCAAGTAGTAGAAAACAAAAGCTTAGTACCTAGCTTACACCACAAAGTCTTCCAAAAATAGCTCAAGAACTTAGCATCTCTATCCGAAACAATTGTTCTAGGAATGCCATGTAATCTCACAATCTCTCTAAAGAACAAATCAGCAACATGGGAGGCATCATCCGTTTTGTGACATGGAATAAAGTGTGCCATCTTAGAAAATCTATCCATAACCACAAAAATTGAATCTCTCCCATGTTTAGTCCTAGGCAATCCTAACACAAAGTCCATTGAAATATCAATCCAAGGATCACTAGGAATTGGTGAAGGAGTATACAAACCGTTGGACCGTACGTTGATTTAGCTTGGCTACATGGGACACATTGACCACAAATTCTTTCAACATCTCGTTTCATGTGAGGCCAAAAGAAGTGTTCCTGCAAAATAGCTAAAGTCTTTGAAACTCCAAAATGTCCCATGAATCCCCCACCATGAGATTCCTGCACTAACAACTCCCTCAAGGAGCAATTAGGCATGCATAACCGATTTGCTCGAAATAGGAATCCATCAAGCCTAAAGAACTTACCACAAGCGATTTTCTCACAAGCCTGGTATTCCTCACAAAAGTCATGGTCATCAGCGTATAAATTTTTAATGTCCTCAAAACCAAGCAATTTTGCATCAAGTGTGGAGAGTAATGCATACCTGCGAGAAAGTGCATCGGTGACAACATTCTCCTTACCTTGCTTATACCGGATGATGTATGGAAATGTCTCAATGAACTCTACCCAACGGGCATGCCTTTTGTTGCGCTTGTGTTGGCCCTTCAAGTGTTTCAAGGACTCATGATCGGTGTGACTAACGAATTCCTTAGGCCATAGATAGTGTTGCCATGTCTCTAATGCTCAAACCAATGCATACAATTCCTTATCATAAGTTGGGTAGTTTAAGGCTGCCCCACTTAGTTTCTCGTTGAAATAAGCAATTGGTCATCCTTCTTGCATAGGAACAGTGCCTATGCCAATACCTAAAGTATCACATTCAATTTCAAACGTTTTCAAAAAGTTAGGTAAAGACAATAAGGGGGCGTTGGTCAGCTTCTCTTTGATTAGTTGAAACGCCTTCTCTTGTTCTTCTCCCCAGTGAAATCCAACGTTCTTCTTGATTACTTCAGTAAGTGGTGCGGCTATGCTACTAAAGTCCTTCACGAACCGCCTGTAAAAACTAGCAAGTCCATGAAAACTACGAACATTACATACACTTGTGGGCCTCGGCCACTCTTGGATTGCACGTACCTTCTCTTCATCAACCTGTATACCCTGGGCACTAACAACAAATCCCAGAAATACAAGCTTATAGGTGTAAAAATTACACTTCTTCAGATTAGCAAACAATTTTTCTTTCCTAAGCACATCTAAAACAGATTTCAAATGTACTACATGATCGTCCACGTTTTTGCTATAAATGAGTATATCATCAAAGTAGACAACAACAAATCTGCCTATAAATGCACGCAAAACATGATTCATAAGTCTCATAAAGGTGCTCGGAGCATTAGTCAATCCAAAAGGCATAACTAACCATTCATACAAACCATATTTTGTTTTAAAGGCAGTTTTCCATTCATCTCCTTCTTTTATTCTAATCTGATGAGAACCACTCTTTAAATCAATCTTAGAAAATACACAAGAACCATGCAGCTCATCTAACATATCATCTGAGTGAGGAATAGGATGACGATACTTTACCGTTATGTTGTTGATGGCCTGGCAGTCAACGCACGTCCTCCACGTCCCATCCTTCTTAGGTACAAGTAAAACCGGAACGGCGCATGGGCTCATGCTCTCCCGCACGTGCCCTTTCGCCAACAACCCACTTACTTGCCGTTGAAGCTCCTTTGTCTCCTCGGGATTGCTCCTATAGGCTGGTCGGTTTGGAATTGTGGCACCTGGAACAAAATCAATTTGATGTTCAATCCCTCGGATTGGAGGTAACCCATGTAGTGTTTCCTCGGGAAAGACATCCTCATATCCTGCAAAAGAGAAACAACAGAACTAGGCAAAACAGGGTCAAGTGCGTTAGTATTTAGAAATGCCTCTTTGCACAAAAGTTCAATCATCGGCTGATTTGAAGACATCGCTCGCTTAATGTCACTCGCTTTTGCATAGAAACTCTTTTGTTTTCTCTCGGATTCTCTCTCAATGGCCTAATTTTGATATTCTTTTTCGCTCTCATTTTTCTCGGCCTCTCTCTCATTTTCACTCTTTTTCTTTTGAGCACTCTCTTTTTGTAATCTCACTTGATCCTCATATACCTGTTGTGGTGTCAATGGTACAAGAGTGATTGATCGTTGATTAAGTACAAAGGAATATTTGTTCGTAAAGCCATCATGCTTCACATGCCTATCAAACTGCCATGGACGGCCCAGCAATAAGTGTCCTGCTTGCATTCAGTACTACATCACACAACACTTCATCTTCATATTTACCGATTCGAAATGCCATTAACACCTGCTTGTTCACCCTTATCTCACCACTATCATTCAACCACTGCAACTTGTACGGTCTAGGGTGTTTCGACACGGGTAGTCCCAATTTTTCCACCATAATTGTGCTTGCAACATTAGTACAACTACCACCATCAATAATCACACTACATACCTTGTCCTTGATGTAACACCTAGTGTGAAAGATGTTCTCCCGCTGTACTTCATCAACTTCTTTTGCTTGCAAACTCAATGCCCTCCTTGCCACCAATGTGAATGCATCAGGGGCAAAATATTCCTCCACGGAAACGTCCTCCAATGGTGGCATGTCATCGGTGTCAGAAGCTTCATTATTGGTCACAATTTCACCATTGTCTTGCAACACCATGATCTGCTGTTTGGACATTGACTAGACATGTGTCCCCTGCCTTGACATTTAAAACATTTAATGTCACGATTCCTAGAGGTAGAAGTGTCGGGTTTACCTTGAGGAACGTGGCTGGTGTTGGTGGACTTGGGCTCAGATCTAGACGTTTATGACTTGTCCATCGACTTGGTAGAACTCGGTTTCCAAGAGGTAGACTGAAGTCATGGGCTGCACGTGACCCACCCCTCCTCTTGAGTTGTTGCTCCACTTTGATGGCCATATGCACCATATCTTCCAACTCCACATAATGCTGCATCTCTACCTTATCTTGGATTTCCCGGTTTAATCCAACTAAAAACCTAGCCATTGTAGCCTCTTGATCTTCCTCAACATTAGCTCGGATCATAGCAATCTCCATCTCCTTGTAGTAATCCTCTACACTCCGGCTGCCCTGTTTAAGACCTAGTAGCTTTTTGTACAACTCTCAGTAGTAGTAACTTGGAACAAACCGCTTTCTCATCACCGTTTTCATCTCATCCCATGTCTCTGTTGGACGTTCTCTATTCCGCCTCCTGTTTATAACAAGCTGATCCCACCAAGTAATAGCATAGTCAGAAAATTCAATCACAGCTAATTTTACCTTCTTTGCTTCGGAATAGTGGTGGCAGTCAAATATGAACTTCATTTTCTTCTCCCACGCAAGGTATGCTTCAGGATCGGATCTACCTTGAAATGACGGAATCTTCATTTTAATACCACCCAAGTTGTTATCTTCCCGATTCCGGACTTCTCTAAACCACCCTCCATGCCTCCTATTACCAGTAACAGAATCCCGATCATCTTCTTCATCAAAACTAGCCCCATAAGGCTCTTCATCTTCAACCCAGAATTCCCTCGGTTGAACTCTTTCCCTCCTACGCAAATTAGGGACGTTTTGTGGTTGCCGCTCATGCGCACTCTCCATCTGATCTATTCGTTCATGAACCTGCTCCAGTTCCAACTTCATCACACGCCGCATCTCACTCAGCATGGCCTCTATAAACACTTTCGGATCAGCCAGTGCCATAGCATCTTCAGCAATGCTCTTAGCACTGTTGTGAGACATGTTTCCTGCAAAACAAAGTTAGAAAGAAAGGACCTCACAGTACTCTCCCTTACGTGTTTACACTCAAGAATGTGAATCACTCTACACTAGTGTTTCACTCAAAAATACATGGCTTTTATCCCTCTAATATTCTCACCACTCTTGCCTTTTTCCACTCGATAATTTCTCTTTCAGTTCTTTTGAAACTAAACAAACAATACTCAAAATTTCCAGCAACAATTCACCAAGAACTCATAAAGGAATTTCAGGTTTTAAAAAAACAAGAATACAAGGAACACGGGTTGATTTTTCGGGCTTATTAGAACCAAAATGGATGAAAACAAACAACAGTTCCTTTTTTTTTTTTGTATTGCACTCTTTTTTTTTTGTGAACTCCTTTCTGTCTTTTTTCTTTTTTTGTACTTTCTTTTTTTTTTTGTACTTTCTTTTTTTTTTTTTTTTTTTTTTAACAGCAAGTCGTGAAGAATGAGAACAGGAAAACAAAAGAAATATGCAGAAAAGGAAAAAAAAGAAAAGCAAGGTCAAAAGTTGCGGCTGGAGGAAAAAAAAAAAAAAAGAATAAAGGAGAAAGAAAGAAAAAAAAAAAAGAAAAAAAGAAATTGGGTGTGTGGCTGCTATGGCTTGGAGAAAAAAAAAACAAGATCGAAATCCCTTGAACCCACGATCAAATTGAAACTTACCTAAGAAAGCCAAGAATCAAGTCAAGATGATCTAGACCCGTTGAAAACTTATTTCAAGAACCTAGAGTTGATGAGAACCCCACAAAGGCTATGCCGTTGATAATTTCATAGTTCAATTGAAGAACAAGGAGAGAAAACTGAAAATTCTGTAAGCAGAAAGCTTCATTCACGTTCACTGCTTGCAAAATTATGGCTAAACGTTCTTTTAAAACCCTAAATGAAACCCTAGGGCCGAATAAGGCCTACATCAATTAAAAGACATGGGTTGAACATCTTCCGGCCCAAAACAACCAAAACTACCGACTAAAACTAATAAAATAAATCCACAAAATGAGTTGACCTGCGTATTAGAATTTCGTGCAGCCAAAAACGTTAGTAATGCAGATGCAGCAACTTCAAGCCCAATTTTGACCTTAATGCATCTAGAATCTGGGAACACTCCAAAAATAAAAGTTGTAGAACGCTTTCTTGGCTTTCCATAGCATCTTGAATCATCTCAATCTGAGCTCGGATGAGAGCGATATGCCCAGATTACGGAGGGATGTCGAAACTGTCTCAAAATTGCCCAATTAGCATTTTTTTGCACTTTCTTAGCCATCGACCTTGTGATTGGCCCATCTAGAACTTGTAAAGGATCTTTAACACTCGGTCCACCATTTTTAAGACTCAGCCTCGCCCATCACTTTGTTTTTGGGCGAACCCTCTGATGGGAACTTGTAAGATCGAAATCCCTTGAACCCACGATCAAATTGAAACTTACCAAAAAAAAGTTCCTTTGTTCAAGGGATTTCAATCTTACGGGTTCACCATCACTTTGTTCAAGCCCATGGTGGACCAAGTCTTAAAGATCCTTTACAAGTTCCAGAAGGGCCAATCACAAGGTCGAGAGCTAAGAAGATCAAGGAAGCAATGCAAGGATTGATGCAATCCACTTGGGTCGAGTTATCGAGCAAAACTCCCATGTTCAAGATGGGCTTGAAAGAAGAAGAATCAGCTTTAATCCATGTGATACAAGCTACAGAGGGGGCAACATAGTCTAGTGGTTTCATATAGACTTTTTATTGCATTAAGTATAGGCGTGTGGGCCTATTTTATGTTTTAAGTATAGTTGGTAGTTTAGGACGTTTTGGGCCTGAAGATGTTCAGCCCATGTCTTTTTAATTGATGTTGCCTTATTCGGCCCTAGGGTTTCGTAGAGGGTTTTAAAAGAACTTGTAGCTGCAATTTAGAAGCAACGAATGTGAATGAAGCTTTCTGCCTAGAGAATATTTTAGTTTTCTCTTACTTGCACTTGAGTGAACTACAAACTTATCAAAGGCATACCCTTTGTAGCCTTCTTATCAAATCTAGGTTCTTGAAACAAGTTTTCAACGGGTCTAGATCTTGTCTTTTTTTTTTGTGGTAAGTTTCAATTTGATTGTGGTGGGTTCAAGGGATTTCGATCTTACGGGTTCACATCATTTGGTATTAGAGCTCAAACTCCAAATCAGGTCTGATTTATCCTTTTTTTAATTCTTACAGTTTGGTTTTTGTCTTAGGCGTGTTCTAGGTTTTTTTTTATTTTTTTTTATTCTGATCTGCGAATTGTTCATCATTCTGATATGTGGCATCATTCTTGTTAATTTCGTGTGTTTGAATTTAGATATGTGATTCTCAAAATTGACTACCCGTGTGTTTGATTCAAGAATTCAGACCTGTAAATTCTTTAATTCATTACACGGATCTTTGCTTTAAATTCTAGATCTATAATTCCCATATCTAGAATCTCTGTTTTCATTCCTTCTGTTTTGGTTTCTTGTTGTTGAAATTAGATCAATCTTTTTCAGAATTTGTAATTATTGTTGCTGCTTGTGACTGAATCTATATTAAAAAAAAAAAAAAAAGACACTGTATTCAAGGGTCGCTATAAAAAAAAAAAAAAAAATCGCTTATGGCTGTTTGATATACCTTGCAATCTAAAAATTTGGTGTCGATTGATCCATATCTTCAAAGGGGTCAAAAATATCATCTTGTTTCCTAATTACTCTTTCTCTCGTACAATTCTTTGAGATTCGTGTCATTTTCTTTAGTATCTTGTTTCCTAATTGCTATTTTCCTCGTACAATTCTTTGAGATATGTGTCATTTTATTCCTTCTTGTTTCTTGAATCTATTGCTGGTTGGAATAATATAAGGTTGTGTCTTGATTTTGTTCAACTAGTTCTTTGCGAACTTGAAAGGGAAAACAGGAGAGGTAAAAGGCAAGAGTGGGTGAGAATAGTATTGGAAAAGCCCAAAAGAGTGAAACACGAATAGTGTGACAATATTTGAGCATAAACACGTAAGGGAGTGTGTGAGGTTTTCTTTTACCACTAGCATTTTTTCCTTGTTGTGCAGGGCATAAACAATGTCTCATAAGAGTGACTTAACACCTAAGGAATACGCGGCTAACTCATTCTTTATTTTGCAGGCCATGCAACAACAATTTGAACGGCTAAATTTGGTGATGGGGGAGATAAGGGATAGGATGGTTTAGCAAGAGGTCATGATTAGAAATCTGCAAGGTGGGCAAGATAGGAGGAGACGTGATCCTATCATTGAAAATGAGTATAAGAACGAAACAGATGGTGAGGCTGAGGAAGACATAGCATCTGAAGTTGGAATAGGTGAAATAGGCAGACCTAGCGGAGGTAGGCGTGGAAAAGAACATAGGAGAGATCCAAGGGCTCGAGATGGGGTGGATAGAAACCTAAATGAAAATTCCGTCTTTCCAAGGCAGGAAGGACGCTGAAGCCTCTTTAGAGTGGGAGAAAAAAAGAGAGTTAATTTTTTATTATTACAACTATTCTGATGAGAAGAAGGTGAAGCTGGTAGTAATTGAGTTCATTGATTATGCAATTATTTGGTGGGATCAATTGGTGACCAATAGGAGGAGGAATTATGAGAGACCTGTAAAAACATGGGGCGAGTTGAAAGCTCTCATGAGGCGGAGACTTGTACATGGCCACTACTATAAGGACCTCTACCAAAAATTACAAAACCTTACACAACGGACCAGGAGTGTGGAGGATTACCATAAAGAGATGAAGGTGGCTATGATTTGAGCTAATGTAGCGGAGGATCGGGAGGCCACAATGGCCAGATTTTTTAAGTGGTTTGAATAGAGACATAGCCAATGTAGTTGAGTTACAGCATTATGTGGAGGTAGAAGACATGGTGCACATGGCTATGAAGGTGGAGAGGCAGTTAAAGAGAAAGGGGGCAACAAGGTATACTTCAGTTTCTAGCACTCCTTGAAGACTAAAATGGGATTGAAATGATCGAGCTGTAGCAAAGGGGAAGGCCGAACCACCTAAGGGACAAGATGAGGGAACTACCAAGAACAAACCCAAGGTAAATTTTCAATCTTCAAGGAATAGAGATATTAAATGTTTTAAATGTTTTGGTTTTGGGCACATCGTATCTCAATGTCCAAACAAGTGGGTGATGGTTATGCGTGACAATGGAGAGGTGATGACTGAGAGTGAGAATGATGGTGATGAGATGCTCGAGTCGGTCGATGCTAGTGATGATGATGGAGTGGAATACCCCGTAGAAGGTGAGTCTCTTGTTACCAAGCGTGCTCTTAATACGTAAATTAAGGTAGACGACATGGAGCAGTAGAGAGAGAACATATTTCATACTAGTTGTTATGTTAACAACAAGGTGTGTTGTATGATTATAGATAGGGGAAGTTGGACCAATGTAGCTAGTACCACCCTAGTTGAAAAGTTGTGCTTACTTTTACTGAAGCATCCTAGACCTTATAAGTTGTAGTGGTTGAATGAATGTGGGGAGGTCAAGGTCAATAAACAGGTTTTGGTGGCTTTTACCATTGGGAGGTATAGTGATGAGGTGCTTTGTGATGTTGTTCCTATGTATGCTAGCCATATTTTGTTGGGGAGGCCGTGGTAGTGTGATAGAAAGGTCAAAACGCAAGTGAATGTCGACGCAAGAAAAATAGATACCGATTTTGACCTGGATTGTGATTTCTTGTTTAACGTGGTTGCACTCATTCCTCAATGAGATTCCTACGTATCACCCTTAGGTGAATCAGACCGTTCGTAGTCAGTGATAAGTGGATTTTTCTATCCTTATTGGATTTTTCTAAAGAGACTCATCTCAGTAGGATTATTGTGAGGTTAAGCCCTCAAAATGACAACTCAGAGCCTTAATTGGTAAGAAATGTGATCCTTACAAATCTTTTATGAGGTTGTGTTCTCATGTGATGATCTTACATTCTCGAAAATTTTATCTAATAGGGAATTCCATCCTAGTGGGTGATAAGAGAGAATGCGAACTGGTTGGATAATGAATTTGCGTCCTTAGATGATTTGCCTAAAAGGGAACTCCATCTTAATAGGTTGATCGAATATGTCCTCAGACAACTTACCTAAAAGGGAATGCAATCCAAATAGGTTGATAAAATGTGATTATGTTCTTAATGGATGAATTGCCAAGATGGATTATGTCTTTAGACGATTTTTGTGGAGAATAAAGACTCCATGGGGAATGCCAGAATATGACTTGTTAGGGAGACGAAATTCCTTGAGAAAGGGATGATGATTCAAACTTTGCTAGGGAATGGGCTGTGTTGACTCTGTGATCTTTGATTTGATTAGGAAATAAGAAGTTGTGTCCTGCTCGGGTGACATGGCCCGGATCACAAGAGACACTAACAAAAATGCTATGAGCACGATCCTTTAAAAGAATCATGAGTTACTTGATAACGGGTTTTAATTAGTGAGCCAATGCCACTAAACGACATATTGGTCAACATTGATTGGATTTGGCAAATTACCAATTTTCTCTTCGATGTTTGGTATGAAATCACGGTGGATTTCTAGAAACATTTTGACAAAAGTGCTTGAATTTTGACCTAAAATGGGCTTAAAATGGGCCAAGATTTGTGAAAATGGGCTAAAACCCAAAAAATTGGCCTGTTTAGCCGCTGTGTGCCGACCAGCACACAGAGAGGGGGGTTTTCACCCTCTGTTTGCTGATCAGTAACTCGTGAGTGCCGATCGACACTCAGGTGCCTGGACATAATGTTTTAAAATGTTCCGACTTTTGGCTTCTCCCAATGTGTTCTTGAGTTCTCTCCTACCACACTTGTGACCATTATTTGCAAGGCTTTGAAGGAGGTTAGATTGAGTATTTGGCACTTGTATTGACCTCTAGGAAGATCAAACAACACGATTTTCAACCACAAATCCTAAAATTTCAATAGAAATGTCAAGTGAAGGCCATGGTGATTCGGACCCAATGTTCGACATTGACTGGGATTTAGGGATGTATGGACTGGTATATGGAACAATCATTTGATATAAACTAGCCTTGAGCTTTCAGAACAACACAGGCTTGCTGCAAGAATCGGTGCAGCATTTGTCACAACGGTACCGCAACGACCAAGTATAGATTTTCTTGAATTTTCTTTCGATTGTTTCCCTAAAAAAAACTCACTTTGGAATACAAGAAACCACTACGAGAGGGAGATAGGATCATGGTCCATCCTCCCCAGGAAGTCCTTCAAGCTGGCATATCAGACTGGGAAAACACCATGGTCGGCTATTTTTCAGACAAGAAAATGCCATTTCTCTAGGTTAAAAAGTTCTCTGGAGCAAAGAGGGGTTAAATTCCGTTCTCACCAATGGCAATGGATTCTATTTTTTCAAATTTGATGATATTCATGCTATCAACTCTATCCTTGAAGGAGGGCTTCGGCACTTCTCTGGGCGACATATCATTCTTCAAAAATGGCACCCTGGCGTAGCTCTCTCTGAGAAGGATGCGGCTGAAATCCCTATCTGGATTAAATTCTACAATATCCCTTATGAACTCTGGACAGCCCAAGGGCTTAGCTACGTAGCCAGTGCCATTAGGAAACCTCTTTTTGCATATTCTTATACAGAAGAATAATCTAGGATCAGCTACGCTCGAATCTATGTGGAGGTGGATGCCACCCAAGAGCTTCCTGATTGTTTTGATATCAGGTTGTCTGAACACTCAAAAGTGGAAATTTTGGTTGAATACCAATGGCTCCCCTCCATTTGTACCCATTGTCAAACCTTTGGGCATAGGCTTGCAAATTGCCCCTCCACGAAATGTGATTCAGGGAAAGCCATTCAACCCCTTACTAATGCTGCTGCATCAATTAACAAGGGTGTATGGAGAAAGGTTTCCAGAAAAGGCAAACCCATTCAAGTCAACAACTACCCTAGTGCAGACTCCACCCAATCTGCCGTCACTCACACTGACAATGCTTTAAGGGATGCAAGAGGCAAGACCAATCATATTGCAAACACTATAAACAGTGATATCTCCCCAGCAACTGCCATGCACATTAAAAGCACCATAAAAGATAAAGAGGAGCAGATTGTGCATTCTGAAGTTCAGCAAATTAATTCAATTGCAACAGGCTCCACCAGTTGTGGCCATATCCTTGAAGGTCCTGATATAAAGCAACCTGATTCTCTCCATCCTCCTATTGATTACAAAATAGCTGGAAAAAATGCTCATGATCAGCGTCTCCTCTCCTCTCATGATGGTATCACTGACTCTCTACTGTCCCCAAAAAATTCGAACTCCGATGGACCTACTCTAGATGAAAGCTCCCCATGTGTAGACAGCTACTCTGCTGCCACTGCTTCTCCTGAATCTAACTCTCTAGTGGATAAAATAGCCAAAGTTGATGAAGCTGACAATGGGTGTAATTACAGAAGAAATCAGCTCAAAAAGCCAAAAAGGCAGAGAAAACTCCTAAGGAACTAGGGGACATCAGGTTCCAACACCCTTCCCTTTTCTCAATAAATTTTGCTTGTTGGAATATTAGGGGAATGAACAGCCCATCTAAGTAGCGTGGAATACGATCTTTTGTTCATGATTATTCTATCCATTTTTTTGGAATTGTTGAGACCAAAGTTAAGAGTGCTTCCAAATATTCTATAGCTAACTCTCGCATTCCTGGTTGGTCTTTTTTGCATAACTATTCTCATGCACCCTCTGGCAGAATTTGGATTGGTTGGAATAACTCTATTTTGGAGATTAATTCTTCTTGCACCAATGCTCAAGCCATTCATTGCAATGCTACTATTCGGGACACCAATGCTCCTCTGATCATTACTGTTATCTATGGCTCCAATTCCCCTTTTCAAAAGAATGATTTATGGCATGACATCAACCTCCAAGCCTCCATTCCAAGAGTATCCCTTGGCTTATATTTGGGGATTTCAATGCCATCTGTTTCCCTCATGAAAGAAGCAGTGGTGGCCATGACTGGTCCACTGCTAAGGATGATTGCAACAAATGCTTTATGAACTCTGAGCTTGAGGATTTGAGATACTCTGGGCATTTTTTCACCAAGACTGCTCCCCTCTCAATTCAGAGGAAACTTGATAGAGCTCTGGTCAACCAAGATTGGCTCACTGCATTTCCTACTGCGGAGGCTGAATTTCTTCCCCATGGCCTTTCTGATCATTCCCCTATTATTGTTAGATCTGGCATTCCCTTGAAAAAGAACAGAGTTCTTTTCAAATTCTTCAATTTTTGGGCTAACTATGTTGAGCAAGCCTGGAATTCAAATATCTAAGGTACAACCATGTTCATATGCTGCAAGAAACTCAAAAAGGTAAAATACGCTCTTAAGGAATTCAACCAGAAAAATTCAAGAACATTACCTCTAGAGTCCAAGAAGCTCGTAACAAGCTGCACGACATCCAAAACCTCCAGGAAATACCAGGCTCATTCAGGAGAAGAAAGAAGCTATCTATTTATATTATTCCATCCTTTTCAGTGAGGAGAGCCTAGCCAAGCAAAAATCCCGGGTCCAATGGCTTACTGAAGGTGACCAAAATACCTCCTTCTTCTTCAAATCAATGAATAGCAGACGAAACAAAAACAACATAGTTAGCCTTCTTGATGCAAACGATAATAAAATTGATGACATCAAAGAGGTCAAGAGCAACATGGTCAACTTTTATCATGATATTTTGGGAACTAAAAGTCTCATTCTGTACCCAGGGAAGCAAGCTCTTGCAAACTTTATCCCAAAGCGGCTGCCAAATGACTACTTCACAGCCCTCCAATGCCTTGTCTCAGAAGATGAAATCTAAGAAGCTCTCTTCAGCCTCCACCCTAATAAAGCTCCAGGGCCTGATGGCTTTAATGGCTTCAATGGCTTTAATGGTCATTGCTGCTATCTCAGAATTTTTTTCTTCAAGATCCATGCTTAAGGAGATCAACTCCACTGCTATTACCCTTGTTCCTAAGGTCCCTAACCCTTCTTTTGTTCATGACTACTGCCCTATTTCTTGCCATAACACTATCTACAAAGCCATCTCCAAAATCCTTGCCAACCGTCTAAAGAAAGCCCTCCCTAGCCTCTGATTCGTCTCAATCTGCCTTTATTCAAGGAAGGAAAATCAATGATAACATCCTTCTTGCCCAAGAACTCATGCACAACTACCACCAGAACTCCATATTAAAGAAAGATTATGTTCTGCACCTGTGTTAGCATTACCTAAGTTTAATAGAACTTTTGAGATGGAATGTGATGCCTCAGGAATAGGAATTGGAGCCGTTTTGATGTAGGATAGGTGGCCCATAGCCTTTTTCAACGAGAAGCTAGGTGGGGTGGCCCTAAATTACCTCACTTAGACAAAGAACTTTATGCTCTTGTTCGTGCTCTAGAGACGTGGTAGCACTACCTTTGGCCTAAGGAGTTTGTGATCCGCACCGATCATGAATCATTGAAGCATCTCAAGGGTCAAGGTAAATTAAATAAGAGGCATGCAAGATGGATGGAATACATCAAGACCTTTTCCTAATGTCATCCATTACAAGCAAGGTAAGGAGAACATTGTTGCTGATGCTTTCTCACGGAGGTATGTACTTCTTACTTCTATGAGTACTAAATGCTTGGGTTAGAATATGTGAAAGACGTGTATGCCAATGACGCTAATTTTTTTGATCTGTATATGGCGTGTGATAAAGCGGCATTTGGTAAGTTTTATAAGTATGATGGTTATTTGTTTAAAGACAGCAAATTGTGTGTGCCAAATTCAATGCGTGAATTATTGGTGCGTGAGACACGTGGTAGGGGATTAATGGGGCACTTTGGTGTCAGGAAAACCAAAGAAATTTTTCATGAACATTTCTTTTGGCCTAGGATGAGAAGAGACGTCACTCGAATATGTGGTAGGTGCATCACATGTAGATAGGCCAAAGGTTTTACCACATGGGTTGTATACACCCTTACCCGTTCCTAGTGAGCCATGGGTAGACATATCTATGGACTTTGTTTTGGGGCTGCCTAGGACAAAAAAGGGTAGAGATTCTATTTTTGTGGTAGTGGACAAATTCAGTAAAATGGCACATTTCATTCCATGCCATAAAACAAATTATGCCACGAACATAGCTGATTTGTTTTTCAAGGAAATAGTGCGACTCCATGGTGTACCTAGGAATATTGTTTTTAATAGGAATGTTAAATTCCTTAGCTACTTTTGGAAGGCTTTGTAGGAAAAATTAGGTACCAAACTTTTATTTTCCACTACTTGTCATCCACAGACTGACGGACAGACTGAAGTAGTCAACAAGAGTTTAACTCAACTCATACACACTGTCATTCAAAAGAATTTAAAAACATGGAAAGACTGTTTGCCATTTATAGAGTTTGCTTATAATAGGACTATTCATACTACTCTTCTTATTCTCCCTTTGAAATTGTTTATGGTTTTAATCCACTTACTCCTTTAGATTTGATGCCTTTACTTATTGATGAGAGGAGTAGTTTGGATGGACATAGGAGGGCCGAATTCGAAAAGTCAATTCATGAAAGGGTACGGCTTCAAAATGCACAGAAGAATGAAACGTTTACTTCCCAAGCCAATAAAGGGCGATGACGTGTCATCTTTGAACCTGGAGATTGAGTTTGGGTTCACATGCACAAAGAAAGATTCCCAGCCCATAGAAGAACTAAATTGCAACCTCGAGGAGATGGACCTTTCCAAATCCTTGGGAAAATTAAGGATATGCTGATAAAGTGGATCTTCTAGGTGAGTATAATGTTTCTGCTACTTTCAATGTTTTTGATCTTTCTCCCTTTGATGCAGGTGACGATTCAAGGTCAAATCCTATTGAGGAGGGGGGACTGATGGGCACCATGGCTGACCGAGTCTTGAAAATCCCTTACAAGTTCCAGATGGGCCAATCACAAGGTCAAGAGCTAAGAGGATCAAGGAAGCAATGTAAGCATTGGTGCAATCCACTTGGGTAGAGTTTGCAAATTCATCAAGCATGACCCCAACATTCAAGATGGGCTTAAAAGAAGAAGAACCAGCTTTAATTCATGTGATACAAGCTACAGAGGGAGGCGGGATAGCATAGTGGTTTTGTGTAGACTTTTTATTTCATTAAGTATAGGCGTGTGGGCTTATTTTATGTTTTTATAGTTGTAGGCGTTTGGGCCTTTTTAACTCATTTAGTGGATTTCTTTTAATAGCTATAGTCGGTAGTTTAGGATGTTTTGGGCCTGAAGATGTTCAGCCATTGTCTTTTAATTGATGTAGGCCTTATTCGGCCCTAGGGTTTCATGGAGGGTTTTAAAAGGACTTATAGCTGCAATTTTGAGGGTGGAACGTGAATGAAGCTCTTGTAATTTCTTGTTTTTTTCCCTTTTTAGCTTGTCCGAAGGTATGCCCTCTTGTTTTGTATTATTTCCTGTTTAGTCTTGGTTTCTTTTCTGCTTGGGGTCGTGAGCTCTTCTGCCTGTAGTAGTTCTCCTTCCCTTTAGCTTGTTCAAGGGTATGCCCTCTTGATCTTGTATTTATTTTCTTCTTTTATATATCTTTTTACCTATCAAAAAAAAAAAAAAAATCTTATCAAAGGCAAACCCTTTGTTGGCGTTCTCATCAAATCTAGGTTCTTGAAACAAGATTTTAACGGGTCTAGATCTTCTTGACTCGATTCTTGTCTTTCTTGGGTAAGTTTCAATTTGATTGTGAGTTCAAGGGCTTTCGATGTCACGGGTTCAAATCAGTATCCTTAGAATGATTCTACTCGATGAAGATTTGTTATTGCGATGGG
This sequence comes from Nyssa sinensis, assembly GCA_008638375.1. Taxonomy (NCBI): domain Eukaryota; kingdom Viridiplantae; phylum Streptophyta; class Magnoliopsida; order Cornales; family Nyssaceae; genus Nyssa; species Nyssa sinensis. The sequence continues at coordinate 5,043,986 of CM018033.1, forward strand.
ATTTGAATTTGGATCATTAGTTGTTGGTTTGGTCTTTTGTTTGGTGGGTTAGGATGTCAGGCAATCTTGTTCAAGGCCTTCCCTCCTTTTCCCATAGGTTCTAGTTTTGTTTTTTTGTTTGTGGTGTAGCTCCTTATTTTCAAGCTTTATTTTTTTTTCTTTTTTTTTTGTTAAGTAAATTTATGAGGATTTCTTACCTACTGTTGAGCAAGCTTGGAACTCTCCTATTCAAGGTACAGCCATGTTTATATTCTGCCAGGAACTCAAAAAGGTTAAATATGCTCTTAAGGCCTTAAATTAGCAAAGATTTAAGAACCTCTCTTCTCGGGTCCAAGAAGCCCGTACCAAGCTTCATGACATCCAAAGTCTCCTTCAAAGGTATCCTGGGCATAACAGTTTAATTCATGACGAAAAAGAAGCTCACCATTTTTATAATTCCATCCTTTCTAGTGAGGAGAGCCAAGCCAAACAAAAATCCAGAATTCAATGGCTTTCAGAAGGTGATCAAAATACCTCATTCTTCTTCAAATCAGTGAATAATAGAAGAAACCGGAACAAGATTGTCAGTCTTCTGGATGCTAATGGTAATAGAATTGATGATGCCAAAGAGGTTAAGAGCACAATTGTCAACTTTTATCAGGAGCTTCTTGGAACTGAACGTACCATCCAGTACCTACGAAAACAAGCTCTTGCTTCAATGATCTCGAAGCGTCTGCCAATTGATGCCCACAATACTCTCCAATGTCCTGTCTCTGAAGATGAAATCCAAGAAGCCCTCTTTAGCCTCCACCCTTATAAAGCTCCTGGGCCTGATGGCTTTAATGGCCACTTTTTCAGAAAAGCCTGGAGTATTGTCAAACCTGAGGTCATTACGGCTATCTTTGAATTTTTTTCTGCAAAAACCATCCTCAAAGAGCTAAATGCCACAGCTATTACTCTTGTCCCCAAGGTCCCAAATCCCTCCTTTGTCCACGATTATCGCCCTATATCTTGCTGCAACACTATTTACAAAACCATCTCCAAAATTCTTGCCAACCATCTTCAGAAAGTCCTTCCTAGTATCATTGAGTCCTCTCAATCGACCTTTATTCAAGGTAGGAAAATCAGTGATAACATTCTTCTTGCCCAAGCTCTCATGCATAATTACCACAAGAACTCAGGCTCCCCTTGTTGCACTATGAAAGTTAATCTCAAGAAAGCCTTTGATTCGGTGCGGTGGGAATTTATTATAGACACCTTGAGTATCATGGGATTTCCTCAGCTGTTTATTGATTAGCTCCATTGTTGCATCTTTACCCCTCCCTACTCAGTTGTTATCAATGGTGAGTTGGAAGGTTTTTTCCTTGGCGCCAAGGGGTTAAGGCAAGGGGACCCCTTGTCCCTCTATCTTTTTGTGCTTGCTATGGATGTGTTATCTATGATTATTTAGCAGAAATCTGTTGTTCCTCAATTCAAGTACCATGGGGGTTGAATGGCTTTCCCTGTGTCCCGTTTCATGGAGGGGCAATTCGCAAGCCTATGTCCAAAGATTTGGCAATGGGTGCACATGGAGGGAAGCCATTGGTATTCAACCAAAATTTCTACTGTTAAGTGTTCAGATAGCTTGAGATCAAAACAATCAGAGAGCTCTTGGGTGGCATCTACCTCCACACAGATTCGAGCATAGCTAATCCTGGATTGAGCTTCAGTATGAGAATCTGCATATAGCAGTTTCCCAACAGCGCTAGCCACGTAGCTAAGCCCTTGGGCTGTCCAAAGTTCATAAGGAACGTTGAAGAACTTAACCCAAATAGGGATTTTTGCCATATCTTTTTTTAATAGAGCCATACCAGGATGCCATTTTTGAAGGATTATATGCCACCTGGAGAAGTGCCATAGACCACCTTCAAGAATATTGTTGATAGTGTTCATAGAGTCAAATTTGAAGAAATAGAAACCATTGCCATTGGTAAGAACTTCAGATAGACCAGCTTTGCTCCATAGCTTTTCAGCAACCCTTTGGACCCATAAGAATGGCATTTTCTTGTCAAGGAAGTATCCAACTAATGTGTTTTCCCAACTTTGAATTCCAGCGTGGATGACTTCTTGGGAGGGATGAACCGTAATCCTGTTGCCCTCAAGTTGGGGCTGTTGGTACTCCAGGACGAAGTTTTTAGATGTGGACTAATTTTGAAAGAGGGAGGTCCAGGCCGGAACAGCCAATGCACTACCTTGCTGATGCAAAAGAGTCTTGGGGCTTCCCGGATCTAAGGATGTCAGGTTGGCCACCTCTGCATTAGATTCTTCAACTATGGAGGCCAGGTATGGGAATTCCTCGTTAGATTTGGACATAACTGGATGCATAGTGCCTTTGGGTTTAACAAGAGGCATGGTGCCTTGCGCGGTTTGAAGGGAATCATTATTTGAAATGCCCAACGGATGTGGGAGCCCTTTACCAAACTTGTTAGCTTGTGAACGGATGATAGCAGCGCCTTGTGAGGCTTGGTGAAGTCCATTATGAGTATTAGATAAGTCTTGTAGCTGTGGGTCCCTACCATCAGATTGGATCTTAAAATAATGCTCTTTCTCCTTTAGATAGACATTGGCTAGGTGAGATAAGGGGGGCGTATAGGTCTCTGTAGCACCTTTTTGGTGCGCTGCCAACTACTGCGCTGGATTAATAGGAGAGGCTAGCTGACCAAGTGGGCCCGGAGATGTCAACTGTTGCGCCGAATGAGAAGAGGGGGTTGTTGGGTTAGCAAGTTTAGCCGAGTGGGGACCAGGCTGTCATGCGTCAAAGGGGGCTTGTTGTGGGCCTTCCTGATTTGAGCAGTAGACTGCTGCAAGGGCATCGTATGTAGCAAGAGCAGAAAAGTCATACCTTTTTAGCACAGCAAGTGGAGTAGGTTTAGGACCAGCGTGGGTCTTGATAGTGATCTCAGAAAATTTCCTGTTTGCTCCTGCGTATGACGTGTGGAGAGAACCCAGGTCTTTTGCTATACCGCTTAGAGCTAGAACAGTATGGTCACTAATGTTTTGCACGACAGGTGGCATAGGAGGACCCGTATGCGTCAAGGGATTGATCTCAGGGACAAGCGTGCATGCTCCTGTATATGACGTATGACGAATGGCCTTGTCTCTTTCTGCATCACTTGGGTTAAAAGCTAGGGCAGCTTTTTGAAATCCTCCATTCCCAACCTTAGAATCAGATCTCTTGGCTTCCCCATTTGACACGTAGAGGGCTTGTGATGGAGCAGGAACTGAAAGCCCACCTCGTCTCTTTTTGGTTATAAAATTTTACTTCCCAAAAAAAAAAAAAAGAGGAAAAGGATTCGGCAGCCCCTTGAGCTATCATAGCCGCCCTATCTTTACCATGAACTTTAGACACTGAAACTGTAACACCCTGACCCAAAATATCGGGTCATATGGCACGCATTTCGAGGTAATGAATCGTAGTTAAAATTAACTACAAACAGACCAAGAGTCAAAGAGTACTTAAATAAATATATCTATATTCATTATATTATGTGTATAGTATATACATATGATTTTAATATGTACATAATATAATAAGAAAAATACACACACTAAGTGTGTGTTTGGTGTATATGATTTAAAGTATGTATATATATATATATATTTATATATACACATGGAAACAAATATATATATATATATATATATATTTATGTATATGAATATACATGTAGATATATATCATGTGTGCAAAATAGTGAATCGGTGTGTGTGAGTGTTGGCTGATGTGTGTGTGTGTGTGTGCAAGTGTGTGTTAGTGTGTGAAAACATAAACTATACATATAACTTACAAAATATCAACAAAATTAAATGAGATTGGAAAGGAATTGATGAGAAGTGAGGGTTGGAGGCTCTGAGGTCGTGTAGACAGAAAGAGAGGAGGCAGTGGAATGGTTATAAAAGCAGGTGCATGCACTGCATGCTTGCTTCTTAAGAAAGGAAGCAAGAAGAAGAAGGAAAGAATTTAGAAGGAAAGAGGAGAAGGAAATCGAGAGAAAAATGTGAGAGAATATATAAACCGTATTTTCTCTCTCTAAAATATTTTGCGTGTATGTAAGTAGTTTAAGCTTTCTTATGCATACTTGATGTTTAGAATATGTTTAAACTAAAACAAGCATGAAATTTGACCATGAAAAGAGTCTAAAACATCGAACCCAGAAAGAGCAGCCATGAATGGACCTTGCTTGAAGCAGGTCTGAAGTCATGCGAGCCAAACCATGTTTTGTGTATTGAGACATCGACTAGACCCCAAGAGGGTGTTAAAAACCCTAGTACGCGATCAAGAAGACCAAGTAAAGGCCCCAAAAATTGGTGTTGCAGGTTTGGGGTTTAAAACCCAACCTCCCAACCCCACGTTTAAACTAATCCTAAGGAATGAAAAATGAACCTCCATGATCAGGGGATCAAAATAAGCCAAACCCCATGAACTTTCATGGAGGAATGGCCATATACCAACCAAGAAACCGTAAGGGGTATAGGTCTTGAATCCAACTATTAAACTCATTTTGCGTTCTCAAACGAATGTCAAAATAATCCTTATTGCCTCAGAAGTGATTTAGAATGAAAACAGTAGGGTTTGATTGTACCAAACATCACAAAATTAAAGAACAAGAGAACCAAGAATTAGGGCAACAGTGGTTAGGTGATGAAGAAGACGAGGAGTCAACTCGTCAACTCGATTCTAGTTAAGCGTGTTGACTCGGACACATGTTATGAAGAAGGGTGGCCACCGCATTATTTGAGCGATGTTGTTTAGGGGCTTCGGGTTTTAAAACCTAGATTCAACCTGTTTAGCTACACGTTTTGGACCCAAATTAAATAACCCATACGAAGATAAGATATCCTATCCAGGTTTAGGGGCCTTAAACGCTGTTTGGCCCACAAAAAATCAGAAAAAAAAAAGAGGGGTTGCGCGCCCCTAGACTCAAACCCCAGTCCTCACAAGCCCAAACCCCTGCCCTTACCACGTAGACACATGCACCCGATGTGATGAATATGGGCAATATATATATATATATATATATATATATATATATATAAAATATGAAAGAAAAATTAAGAAAAATAAAAGGGTGCTGCGCACCTTGGGATTCAAACTGGGAACCAACAAAGAAGGGTGAAGCGTGCGAACCATTTGGACAGGACAATCCCGTGCCAAAAAAAAACGCACAAAAATATATATATTATATATAAAATATATTAAATAAAAATAAATTAAATTAATTAAAATAAATAATGACGAAATGGTCCAGTGTCCAAATTGGACAAGTTATTAGAGTTATTATTATTTTTGACCTTCTAAGACTGATGGTGAGGTACGTTTTGTGAGACGAGACCCCGAAAAATAAAGACACGTAAAGGGATAAAATTACCATTTTGCCCCTAATACCCCTAAAGCCAAATTGAAACCAGAAAATGTCAAAATTGACTTTTTTCGACGTTCTGGACTCAATGGTAGAGTCTATTTGACCAAAAGAAGTGTCTATAATGAAGAGACATAAAATTTGATGAATAGCATAAGACAGGTGATTGTAATTAGAATGTTGCTGATGTACTAAACTAAATAGTAAGGTTCGTTTTTTTGAAATAAAATACAGAAAGACACGACACGTAAACATGTGAAGTAAATAAATCAAACTTAAAATTTATGGAGCTACCAGAAGAGTATAAATTGGAATGAATTTAATTCCTAAACACATTAAACTGTATTATCGGTTAAGATTACGAGTTAAATTAAGTACACATAAAATTTATAGAATATCCGTAAATCATTCTAAATGTATAATCATGTGTACTAATGTGAAGAGCGGTAGTACCGGATGGATGTGAAAAATTTTAAAATAAGAAAAGAAAAGAAAGAAAAAGTTTCCACGCTTCCGCAAACACAGGTTGCACTGCCATCCGATACTGCTGCTTACGTTTTGCCTCACCCTACAGCTCTTGGGTTGGAGGGCGGCAGTCGCGATTTGGAGATCTGCACAGGGTAGGTTTTGGGTCGTGACAACATGGTATCAGAGCCAAGTTAAGGGTCTTTGGGAAAAACCAAGTCTTGATTAAGGTTAGGGAATGATTAAGATTTACTGATAGCACAGAGTGGTATCGGAGCCCCAGGTTGACTTAAACAACTTAGTGACACTAGAAGAATTAGGAACAGAAATATGAGTTAGGTAGATTTAGACTACCTAAGACATGTAAAGTATATGATACGATGTAAAGGCGGGGTATGGGACCCGTAGAACATAAAGTAATTATGTGAAGTATACGATTAGAAGTAAAGGCGGGGTATGGGACCCGCATTATGTGAAATAGATATGTAAAGTATATGATGTAATGAGAGGGCAGGGTATGGGACCTGCATTTGAATAGGAAAGTAATTAGAAGTACGTGTTCGATAAGGAGGAGGGGTATGGGACCCGCAATATGTAAAGTAGATACGTAAAGTAAGTGACGTAATACGAAGGCGGGGTATGGGACCTGTAGTGAAATAGAAGTAGTAAAGCAAAGACGAGAAGTAAATGTGGACTATAGAACCACCACAGAAATTAGAAGAGGATAAATGATAAAAATTTAAAAATTTGTACATTTACAAGTTAGGTGATTATAACCTTGTGTGAATATAGCATGTAATGAAACTAACACTACTTGTTTCACAGTGAAAATGACAGATACACAAGGACAAGGAGATAAAAGTAAATTGGGAGAACGAGCAGAGAGAATCGAACAGATCCTAGAAGAATTAGCTCAGACTGTTTACGATGCCCAAAACTAGCCACAGGAACAACCTTTTGTAAACAAGGATGGGAAGATAGGAGGAAGCACTAGTAAAAGACAACTCCACTATGCCCTTTCTGCAGAAAGAAACACTATGCACCCTGTCGGCAAGGTACTGGAACTTGTTATAAGCGTGGAAAAAGGGGACAATCTCATAAAGGATTGCCCGAAATGGAATCAGGCCAACAAAGGACCCATCTGAGGGTCAGCTAGGTATTTTATCTAAATATTTGATTCGGTCTGATATACATAACTATCATTTTAATTGACTACTAGATACATGAATATGATAAATAGAAATGGCGTAGAAGGGAAGAGATTAGAACTCTTGAAATAAAGAACATTCAAGTTTTGAGGACAAAACTCTAATAAGCAGGGGAGAATGTAACACCCTGACCCAAAAGATCGAGTTATATGGCATGCATTACGAGGTAATGAATCGTAGTTAAAAATTAACTACAAACAAACGGAGAGTCGAAGAGTACTTAAATAAATATATCTATAAGCATTATATTATATGTATAGTATATACATATGATTTTAATATGTATATAATATAATAAGAAAAAAAAACACACTAAGTGTGTGTTTGGTGTATATGATTTAAAGTATGTGTGTGTGTGTATATATATATATATATACACACACATGGAAACAAATATATATATATATATATATATATGTATATGAATCTACATGTAGATATATATTGTGTGTGCAAAATAGTGAATCAGTGTGTGTGAGTGTTGGCTGATGTGTGTGTGTGTGTGCAAGTGTGTGTTAGTGTGTGTAAACATAAAATATACATATAACTTACAAAATAACAACAAAATTAAATGAAAAGCTAGAAAATTGAAAAGTAAAATTAAATGAGATTGGAAAGGAATTGATGAGAAGTGAGGGTTGGAGGCTGTGAGGTCGTGTAGATAAAGAGAGAATGGAAGAGAGAGAGGAGGTGGTGGAATGGCTATAAAAGCAGGTGCATGCACTGCACGCTTGCTCCTTCAGAAAGAAATCAAGGAAAAGGAAGCAAGAAGGAGGAGGAAAGAATTCAGAAGGAAAGAGGATAAGGAAATCGAGAGAAAAAGGTGAGAGAATATATAAACCGTATTTTCTCTCTCTAAAATATTTTGCATGTATGTAAATACTTTAAGCTTTGTTATGCATATTTGATGTTTAGAATATGTTTAAACTAAAACAAGCATGAAATTTCACCATGAAAACAGTTTAAAACATCAAACCCAGAAAGAGTAGCCATGAATGGACCTTACTTGAAGTAGGTCTGAAGTCATGCGAGCCAAACCATGTTTTGTGTATTGAGACCTCGACTAGACCCCAAGAGGGTGTTAAAAACCCCAGTACGCGATCAAGAAAATCAAGTAAAGGCCCTAAAAATTGGTGTTGCAGGTTTCAGGTTTAAAACCCAACCCCACGTTTAAACTAACCCCAAGGAACGAAAAATGAACCTCCATGATCAGGGGATCAAAATAAGCCAAACCCCATGAACGAAAGGAATGGCCATTTACCAACCAAGAAACCGTAAGGGGTGTAGGTCTTGAATACAACTATTAAACTCATTTTGAGTTCGCAAACGAATGCCAAAACAATCATTATTGCCCCAAAAGTGATTTAGAATGAAAACACTAGGGTTTGATTGAACCAAACTTCACGAAATTAAAGAAGAACAAAACCAGGAATTAGGGCAACAGTGGTTAGGTGATGAAGAAGAAGACGAGTCAACTTGCCAACTCGATTCGAGTTAAGCGTGTTGACTCGGATACGTGTTGTAAAGAAGGGTGGCCACCGCATTATTTGAGCGATGTCGTTTAGGGGCTTAAGGGTTTTAAAACCTTGATTCAACCTGTTTGGCTACATGTTTTGGACCTAAATTAAATAGCCCACACGAAGATAGGATATCCTATCCAGGTTTAAGGGCCTTAAATGCCGTTTGGCCCCTGAAAAATTAGAAAAAAAAGAGGGGCTACGCGCCCCTGGACTCGAACCCCAGTCCTCACAAGCCCAAACCCCCACCATTACCACGTGGACACACGCGCTCGATGTGATGAATATGGGCAATATATATATATATATATATATATATAATATGAAAGAAAAATTAAGAAAAATAAATGGGTGTTGCGCACCCTGGGATTCTAACTGGGAACCAACAGAGAAGGGTGAAGCGTGCGAACCATTTGGACAGGACAATCCCGTGCCAAAATAACACACAAATATATATATATATATATATATGTATATTATATAAAATATATTAACTAAAAATAAATTAAATTAATTAAAATAAATAATGATGACATGGTCCAGTGTCCAAATTGGACAAGTTATTAGTGTATTCTTACTATTTTGGACCTTTTGAGACCAATGGTGAGGTCCGTTTTGTGAGACGAGACCCTGAAAAATAAAGACACGTAAAGGGGTAAAATTACCATTTACCAGAGAATGTCTAAATTGACTTTCTTCGACATTCCGGACTCAATGGTAGAGTCTATTTCACCAAAAGAATTGTCTATAATGAAGAGACATAAAATTTGATTAATAGCATAAGACAGGTGATTGTAAATTAGAACGTTGCCGATGTACTGAACTAAATAGTAAGGTTCGTATTTTTGAAATAAAATACGAAAAGACATGACACGTAAATATGTGAAGTAAATAAATCGAACTTAAAATTTATGGAGCTACCAGAAGTGTATAAATTGGAATGAATTTAATTCCTAAACACGTTAAACTGTGTTATAGGTTGAGATTACAAGTTAAATTAAGTATACATAAAATTTATGGAATATCCGTAAATCATTTTAGGATTTAATACAATCTAAGCATAAGTTAAGAAGCATCAATAGGTGATATTGTAGTGAATGTGAAGTTAATGAGACTATTTATGAATTGTTCTTAGGAACTACAAGGAAAGTGGGAAAGCGTATTATTAGCACTAACCCTAAGGACCAAGGTGAGTAACCCTGTATTTGAAGTAGAGATTTAACTCCATGGATTTGAAAAGGTTTCAAGTTCAAAAGATATGAAGTATTTGAATCTCAATTTCAGTATTTACATGATTTTAGTTTTAAATTGTTCTGTTCTTATAAACCCTATTATGACATGCTCGGTAACTGGTTTCTACTACAGTTTTCTTAAAACATATTTTAGCATGTTTAAGTAAAAAAGTCAAAATTCTGTAAAGTATTTTGATTTTGCTTATTTCAAGTATACGAAGATTTTATCATGAAGTCATGAACATGATGTTTTAAATTGCTCATGAAAAGTATCTCTTGACATAGTCATGTGAAAACGTATTTAAATGCAAGATAAACAATGCATAACCACATAGATAGGATTTTGGGTTCTTCGAAAAGTCAATTGCCCTATAAAATAGATAGGATTTGGGTTGTACGGAACTCAATTGACTTGTCAAATGCCAGGTAGCAGCATCTAATCCCCCAGGCATGAGATATCTCGAGAAACCCCATCTGTTTTGTCAGGGAGTGAGTCTTACTTACCTTTTAGGGACAAGGAAGATGTTCCTGATCAGTTCAGTTAGGTTATCTTCATTTATAAGTAAAATGGGAGTCTAGTTCGAAACGGATTTTGTCACATCCCGCACCCCACCCTATGCGGATGCTAAAGATGTGATGCTAGTTAGGGTCAGAGCAGCAGAATTTAAAGCCTTTTCATCTCGAGAAGGTAACTCATCCATATACCACAGAGTTATGTACCACAGAGTAAGTTTATAATTAGACATCTAATAACTTTAGTCACAGAGCATATCTATAACCAGTCATATAACACAGAGCATATCTAATCCCTCTATAGTACCATTACCACGAGCCATGTCCCAATATATCTAATACATATCAATGAAGTCAATCATAACATATCACTCACCTGAATAGACAGAGTCAATCCATTAGAACCCAAGTCTCCACAACTCCATGCCATCAGATCCGTATTTAGGATACCTCTCAGCTTACTAGTATCATCTCCTTGTACCTTCCCAACCAATGGAGATATATCCTAAAAAATATTAAATAAATGGAATGAGCTTAAACAAGCTCAGTGAGTAACATAGGTTCCTACCATGGGTTTCAAAACATGCACGCTCAAATGCAGTTCAAGTAGAACAATGCATCTCAAGTAAGACAATAAGATATAGCTAATAGGACAGGATGTGTAAATCACACTAATATAGAACAGATCAACAATTGAAAGTATATCATCAAGTGTGCCTGATTCTTTCCCTAGGTGATGTGGGATGCTGAGTTCACCACGCCTCATAACCAGCCATCGACCCTCTAGGGTCGGATCAGAACAGAATAGGATAGGGTTGAGTGGATACCTGAGTACTAGGATTCTGAGTTCACCACGCCTCATAGCCAGCCATCCCAGTATCAGGGCAGAACATATTAGGATTGAGCGGATGTTGAGTTCACCACACCTCATAGCCAGCCATCCACCCACTGGTATACTCAATCCTGTAAGGGGCCCATAGTAGACACATATAATAAAATAGAATCGAACCAGACTACGATGGAATAAGAGAATCAGACCAAGAGATAACAAAAGCAGGATAGAATGCCTTCTTGCACTTGTATTTCTTTGGTTTAGTTCTTGTTGCTTTGGGGTGGGAGTTCTTCTGCCTGTAGTAGTCCTTCCCTCCCTTAGCTTGTTCGAGGGTATGCCCTCTTGATTTTGTACCTTTTCTCTCTTCTTTTATAAATTTATTTACTTACCAAAAAAAAAAGCAGGATAGAATCATGCCACATGTAGTGCAGTGTGAAAAGTATGCATGAAAGCATATGTATTTAAAATAGTACAGTGTATAAAATAGTTCAGCATATAAAGCAGGACAGTATACAGAAAATATACACCAAGTTAGGAGTCCGAGTTACTCACCTGAATATACGCTTATCTCCATTCATAGGCATCCTCAAGATACGTCGTTAACCACGTCCGTGCATATCCTGGCATTATCCTTCTGATGGCCATCATAATTGATTCAACATCCAAAAGATCGTTATGTTCCACAGTTGTGAACCTATCCAACCTTTGTCTGGTTGTAGTCAACATTCCACTAGCACTGCAATCATCATTTTAACTCTCCGACTGACTTGACAGGGCGGTTCCTCTTGTTTCTCTATTCCTAACCCTAACCATGTGGACTTGAAGTGGAATCTTTCTTTTCAGTGAAACGTTTCTAGTAACCCCAGGACGACTGTACATCACTTTCGTTGCAATCACCAACCTGTTTCTGTTGATTCCATTGAGACTGTACACTTTCACTCCAACCGTCAATCTTTGGAGAATTTGCAGTCAAGTGTCACAAGTCCCTCAATCAAGTGTCTTGCACTTTGGCTCTTGGTGACATTGGTGCCTTAGTGCACTTTGCACCTTGACTACGGTTAGCTCTTATTATTTTAATCACTCCAGATTGATATGACGTAGCTAAGTATATCACTAACTCTTTCCTTATCAGCATAGTCCCCATTCTCCTATTCTGCACAATTGTTTAGAGATCCTCCATTTGTGCCATCTTCCAAAACCATTTTGTTTTGACCCATCAGCAGTGGTAGAAATAAAAGGTAACTAATGTTTGTCTGAGTCAAAGATGAGAGCTCAATTCTTCTCAACAACCTCAGTGAGATGCTGAAGAGCTTGTTTGTCTTTCAGAAGATCTATGCCATCTTCTCTCTCAATCCTCATTTGACATCTGATCAAAAGCAGAATAAATATATTCTGTAGACTGAATTTCTGCTATGGTTTGATTACCCATTGTAGTCCATCCAACAGCAAATCCAACAATGCCCACAACCTATCTTCAAAACTTCCACAGGATACCCCCAATTGTCTGCCATAAATGTTCCCCACAACAGGACTGAGCTTCATTGTCAAAATTGCACCTTCATGTGTAGGAAATTCTTGCTCTGCATAAAGAGAGGGCAATCCTTCAACCCCATCAACCAATCCACTCCCTAATCTTGAATTCTGCAAACCTGCTACTGTCACTGCCCCAACAGCTCCATTGAAATTTAGACAAGCTCAATTTGCATTCCTGCATTGCCAAAGTGAGCTGAGCTCTCCCATTAAAATTGTTTCATTTCGTTTCTCTGATCGGCTACTATAGGGAGTCCCAAGATTTGTTTCAACTGATCTGAGAGAGATGGCAATTTTTCCTTGAATTGCAGAATTCATTGCCACCCATATACATCATAGAACCCATCCACTATTGCCGCAACATCGTCATCGCCCCAATAGAGCAGCTCACTCGACCGTATCCCCGTTGCAACCACTGCCTCTAACAGCCTCAATTTCCTCTATTTTCTTACTAAACAAAACAAACAGTAACAACAGCACTAAAACCACATAAAAATCCCATATTCAGATATAAAAATTTGCTACTTCAGATCTGAAATCTACATGAACTAGCCCATCAAATTGACAGGCATGTGCTACTGCACCCTTGCTGCTGGAGTGCTGCTGCTGCAGCTTTTTCTCTCTATTGCACTTCCATCCCTCCTGCACCGCTACAAAAACACACACACATATAAATATATACACACGTATATATGCACATATACCCCAAAAATCTGCTTCCTTTTATCCAAATTGATTCGATCAAGAACCTCACCATCCTGCAAACCGCAAGAAAATAAAAAACTTGGCCGAGGTTCAATCACCAATCTGGAGGCTGCCAAGTTGATTGGTCCCCTCCAACCTAAGTTACTTGCACAGCTGTGTCGATTTTACTGGTTTACAATACCTCAAGCGATTACACAGATCCATCGGTGCATCAGCTGACCCATCAACAGCTTTATTTTCCCAAGTGCACAGTTTCCCCCTCTGCTGCACCGCTACTATCGTCTCACTCCTTCCTCTGGTTTCTGTCCCCCTCTGCTCTTTCTCAATTTTTTCTCTTCCGTCATTCTTTATGTACAGCTGTTTATGTATATCCTTATATGATAGGAATACTCTAGAATTTCTAGAAGCTGATATCTTCTTTTAGCCGCATAGAAAAATGCCCTACCTTGGGTTCTAGGGCCTTCTCTTCCGTCTTGGGCAGCACCTTGCTAGAAGCTTCCTGCTTCTTTCCACTTTTTATTCTATATATTATGCATATAGGTTGGCTGTTGGACGGTGCTAGAAGTTTCTGGGTTTTCTCCTATTTTTTTCTTTCATATATATATATATATATATTATATTTGGCCTCTAGCAGCTTCTACTACAGCCGCACATGTAGCTTCCTCTTGGAAGCTTCTGGGTTACTCTATATACTATCTTTTTATTATATAATATATATATATATATATATATATTGAGTCTTCATATATTCATATATATTCGTCTACATATTCGTTACATAGTTTTTTTTTTTTGATAGGTAAATAAGATAGATAAAAAGAAAAGAATAAATACAAGATCAAAAGGGCATACCCTCGAACAAGCTAGAGGAAGGATGGACTTCTACAAACAGAAGAGAACCCGACCAAAAGCAACAAAAAAGAAAAAACTAAACAAAGAAAAAGAAAACAAAACAAGAGGGCATACCCTCGGGAAAGCTAGGGGAAAGGAAGAGCATACATAAAACAGAAGAACTCCCAACCCCAAGCAGCGAAAATATTACACTTTAAATATGCTATCAGGCAAAGACCAAGTAAACTGGAGATGTCTGTTGGAAGTTGAGTCTTGAATCCCTTTTGAGTGAGTGAGCCTACCACGGATCATGTCCTGAGTTTGAGCTATGATGGCAGTTGGACTTTTCTGGATCTGGGTGAATAATTTGCTATTCCTTTCACGCCATATGTTGTAAACTGTGCAAGCTAGTGTAAGCCTGCCTAAGATGGAGGAGAACGACTTGCCTTTGAAAGAGTTGGTAGCCCAAAGGATAGTTTGCTGCCAGTCCCCAATAGGACAGTGAAAACCACTTTTAGAGAGCAAGTGGGACCATATGTTGGAGGTGAAAGGGCAGGAAAAGAAAAAGGGATTGTGATTCTCATTTTCTCTAGAACAGAAAAGACATTTAGGAGCTTGACCAGTGTTAGAAGAGAACAGGCGGTCCTTGGTCCTTAGACTGTGACGAATGGCCATCCAAAGAATAAAACCAGCACGCGGAATAGATTTGGCATGCCAGACAAGCTTCCACCAATTTACCCGGGGGTGGCGGCCCCGCAGCGTTTCCCAAGCTGAACTGATGGAGAAGTCCCCATTCGAGGAGGGCAACCAAATTGCCTTGTCTTCTTGGAGAGGGGAGGGAAAGAAATTTGAAGGCATACCATTCTTTAGGTCCAGCAGATGAGGAGAATTTGCAATAGGCCAGTTCCAGCAATTTTCATGAATGATGCAACTCACTGTAGCAGATCTTCCCAGCCCCGAATCATAAATAACCCTTTCCCCCATGTTGTCATAGATGGAGCCATTGGGAAGCCAATAGTCAAACCAGAGGGAAGCAAAGAGCCCTGAGCCAATGAAAATTTTGATATGTGGCTTGAATAAAGATCTGAATTTAATCATTTTCCTCCAAGCCCACGAGCTAGATTGAGGGCATTTGACTTCCCAGAAGCTTTTGCCTTTAAGAAGATTGCAGCAAATCCACTGAACCCAAGGGGACTTTGAGGGGTTTTGAAAAAGAGCCCAAATGAGTTTCCCCAAAGCAGCTAGGTTCCAATCAACAAGTTTCTTAATCCCAAGACCCCCTTCATCTCGAGGGCAAGTTACATTCTCCCAAGCAACTTTGGAACCAGAAAAGATGAGATAGTTGCCACTCCAAAGAAAAGATCTCATAGCTTGCTCAATCTGATTCACCACCTTTTTAGGGAGGATGAAGTGGGAAGACCAGAAGACTTGAATGCTAAAAAGCACTGATCTGATCAACTGAACCCGACTTGCATAGGAAAGATATTTAGTAGACCAATGAGTGATCTTACTGATGATGCGGTCAACTAGAGCTTTGCAGTCATGAGCTTTCAGCTTGGTAGAGATCAAAGGAACCCCAAGGTAGCGGATAGGGAGGGAGCCTTCAGGGAAGCCGATGTGATCAATGAGTTGCTGCTTGAGATTGTAATCAACACCTGAAAAGAAAATGTTACTTTTGGAGGCATTGTGGAGAAGGCCAGAAAAGGAGGCAAAAGTGTCAAGCCCTTCCTTGAGGGTAGAAGCTGAAGCAAGGTCCCCATGACAAAAAAGCATGATATCATCAGCAAAACAAAGGTGAGTCAGCTTGGATTTATGGCATCTCCAGTGGTGCTTAAATTGAGAGCTAGTCGACTTCTGATGAAGAATCATAGAGAGAACATCCATAGCAATCACAAAGAGATAGGGGGAAAGAGGGTCCCCTTGCCTTAAGCCCTTAGCCCCTGGAAAATAACCTTCCAACTCAACATTAATGACAACTGAAAAACGAGGAGTTGAGATGCAGCAATAGATCCAGTCAATAAAGAGCTGAGGAAAGCCCATGATGTTTAAAGTGTCAATAATAAATTCCCATCGCACCGAGTCAAAAGCTTTCTTAAGATCAACTTTCATTGTGCAGCGAGGAGCGCCCGAGTTCTTGTGATAATTATGCATGAGTTCTTGGGCTAGAAGAATGTTGTCGCTAATATTCCTGCCTTGAATAAAAGCAGATTGAGAAGGATCAACAAAGCTAGGGAGAACTTTCTTGAGACGGTTGGCCAGGATTTTGGAGATAGTTTTGTAAAGGGTGTTGCAGCAAGAGATAGGCTGAAAGTCATGAACAGAGGAGGGGTTAGGAACTTTGGGGACAAGGGCAATAGCCGTGGCATTTAGCTCTTTAAGGATGGTTTTGGACGAGAAAAATTCAGAGATAGCTGCAATGACCTCAGGTTTAACAATATTCCAAGCTTTTTTGAAAAAATGACTATTAAATCCATCAGGCCCAGGGGCTTTGTTAGGATGAAGGCTAAAGAGAGCTTCCTGAATTTCTTCTTCAGTGACCGGGCATTGAAGAGAGGTAAAAAAAATCAGAATTAAGGCACTTTGGGATAAAAGTCTCAAGAGCTCGTTTACTTGGGTATTGGATAGGGCTTTCAGTTCCAAGGAGATCATGATAAAAATTGACAATAGTGTTCTTGACCTCTTTTATGTCATCAATTCTACAGCCATTCGCATCAAGGAGGCTGACAATCTTGTTGCGATTCCTTCGGTTATTCACAGATTTAAAGAAAAAAGAGGTGTTTTGATCACCTTCAGAAAGCCATTGAATACGGGACTTTTGCTTGGCGAGACTTTCCTCACTGCTTAGAAGGGAGTAGAAAAGGTGATGAGCTTCTTTTTCCTCTTGCATGATATTCACATTCCCAGGGTCCCGCTCAAGGAGGTTTTGGATATCATAGAGCTTGTTACGAGCTTCTTGGACTCGGGTGGAGATGTTATTGAATCTTTGCTGATTGAGGTCCTTAAGAGCATATTTAACCTTCTTAAGCTTTCGACAACAGATAAACAAGGCTGTACCTTGAAAGTTTGTTTGCCAGGCTTGCTCGACAGTAGGAAGAAAGTTATCATATTCAGCCCAAAAGTTGAAGAATTTGAAAGGGAGCCTTCGTTTTTGTAGACAGATGTCGGATCTGACAAGAATAGGGGAATGATCTGAGAGGCCAGGGGGAAGAAATTCAGCCTCCGCGTTTGGGAAAGCTGAGAACCAGTCATGGTTGACTAAAGCTCTGTCAATCTTCCTTTGTATAATATGGGGAGAAGCTTGACCATTTGACCAGGTGAAGAAACGCCCAGAAAATCTAAGATCCTCAAGCTCTGCATTCAAGAAACATGAGTTACCATCATCCATACCAGTTGGCCAGTCACACCTACCACCTCTTCTATCATGGGGGTAACGTATAGCATTGAAGTCACCAAAAATAAGCCAGGGGAGACCCTTGGAGATAGAGGCTTGGAGATTAATGTCGTGCCATAAATCATTTCTTTGAAGAGAGGAATTGGAGCCATAGATAACCGAAATGATCATGGGCGTTTTTGAGTCTCAAATTGTAATATTACAGTGGATAGCTTGATTGGTAGCACATGAAGAATTAACTTGTAGCACAGCGTTATTCCAGCCAATCCGGGGATGAGAGAGTTAGCCGTAACATCTTTCGAAGCTTCCTTAATTTTAGTCTCAACAATGCCTAAAAAACAGATAGAGTAATCGCGAACAAACAACCGAATTTCGCACTGTTTAGAGGGGCTGTTCATGCCCCAATATTCCAACAAGCAAAATTCATTGAGGAAAGACGAGGGGGCCGGAACCTGCTGTTCCTTTTTCCTTTAGAATTTTCCTCTTACGCCTTAGCTTTTTGAGCTGGTTTTTGGTGTAATTGCTGCCAATATCTGCTTCATCAACTCTGGCTATCTTGTCCGCTAAAGAATTTGATTCAGGAGATACAGTAGAGGTGGAACTGCTTATCTCAAGAAGGGAGCTACAGTTAGAACAGAACAGGATTTGGGTTCCTTTGGAGACAAAAAAGAGGCTTGGTCTGCAGTTAGAGGGGAGAGATGGGTATTCAAATCTGTAGTATTTTCCATGTCCTCCACTGAGATTGAAGAGATGTGGGGAAGGATTGGTTGCTCCGGGATAAGGCCCTCTATTGGATCACCATCACGGGGGGAACTTGCATGCGGCATATTAGATTGCAGATTTTCAGAACAGGTAGACGACTCACCTTGATCCTTAGTGAGGTCTACAATGTGAGCAGATTCTTTGGCCGTGTCATCATTTTGGATGGATTTACCTTTGCTTGAGACCACTCTCCATTCACTTGCACTGGATTTCCTATTAACTGTGGTGGGTAAATTAATGGCTTTCCCTTCATTAATTTTAACTGAAGGGTAGTTGGCAAGTCTATGGCCAAAGAGGTGACAGTGGGTGCACATAGAGGGAAGCCATTGGTATTCAACAAATATTTCCACTTTTGTGAGGTTTGTTAACAGAAGATCAAAGGAATCTGGGAAATCTTTGGTGGCATCCACCTCAACACATATTCTCGCATAGCTGATCCGAGTCTGATCTTCAGTGTGTGAGTCAGCATACAAAGGTTTCCCAATGGCACTAGCGACATAGCTAAGGCCTTCTGCTGTCTAGAGTTCATAAGGTATGTTGAAAAATTTTACCCAAACAAGGATTTTAGCCACGTTCTTCTTGGACAGTGTCATGCCCGGATGCCATCGTTGAAGAATAATATGCCGTCCTGAGAAGTGTCAATAGCCACCTCAAGAATAGAGTTAATGGCTTGCATAGAATCAAATTTGAAAAAGAAGAATCCGTTGCCATTTGTAAGCACTGCATTTAAGCCTTCTTTGGTCCAAAGCTTCTCTGCCATCTTTTTAGTCCATAGAAATGGCATCTTCTTGTCAAGAAAATAGCCTACCAAGGTATTTTCCCAAACTGGGATACCGGCTTGAACGACTTCCAGAGGAGGTAGAACAGAAATCCTATCCCCTACAATTTGAGGTTGCTTATATTCCAAATGGAATTTTTTAGAAGGAAGAGGTTTTTGGAAAAGAGAAGTCCAGGTGGGAATGGACGGAGGGATAGCGACTGCCTGCTGTACGCTGGTGTTTGGGATAGAGATATGGGTTGAGGGCCCGACAACGTTTGGAGGGGTAGCACTGTGGGCGACATTTGCGTCGGTAGGGGACTCTGCAATATTTTGAGAAGCTGGATGGGTGGTACTGACCACTGAACAGTAGGCATGGTCTGCTATAGTTGGCCCTACGGCTCCTTTAGGAGTAGCAGTATGGGAACGGTCTGCTGTTACAGCAGAGTTAGCGTAGAAAAGGGGCATAGTAGCTTTTTGTAAAGTTGGATGGTTGGTATTGACTACTGCAATGTGGCCAGAGTCAGCGCCAGTTGGCCCGACAGCTCCTATTAGAGTAGCAGTATAATGGAGTTCTGCAACTGCTGCTTCCGAATTGGCGTAGGAAAGGGGAGAAACCCGAGGGTCAAGCTGTCTTGCATTGGTATTTGGCATGAAAGGGTAATGGTATGGGGCCCAGTCACCTTTTGAGAAGCTGCTTGATGGGTAATAACCGCAGCATGGTGGACGCTAGCAGTGGCAGTAGGGTCTGAGACTGTTTGCAGGTCTGCACCAGATTTACTAGCCGTTGGAGCTCCATAATTCCTAGCCGTTGGATTATATCTCCTGGCCTCTATGATTGACACGTGGCCAGCTTGGGACAAAGGAGTGTTTGGACGGGCTGATGTTCCTCTTCCAATGGGATTTGAGGGAGTTGCACGCGCCACCTGCTGCCCCCTTCCTCTACCATGAAAATCGTTGAACTGGAAACCATTTGAGCTAGTAGTATCTTGATCAAACATGAAGGAGCAATCAGGAGAGAAGCCCCCAAACTCATTTTCTAAATCAAGAGCCACTTGGGGTATATATTCTCCATGCTCAACACTTTCATTCCAGGACAAGGCCGAGAAAGGTTGAGCAGTTTTTTGATTTGCTACTGTATCTTTGGTGGACGGGTCCGTAACTGCATTAGGAATGTCTTGTAATGGTTGCTGCCAGAGCTCTTCAGTTTCAACGTCATGAGATTGTTTGATTGCATTTCCTTCATCAGGAGTTCTTGTGGAGGGATCATTTACACCAGGACAAACTACTGCACTGGAATTCTGATCCGTAGGAGTTGGTTCCTTTGCATGAAGAGAATGGCGGTAATTTCATAAAATATTGCATTATAAAATGCCGGTAATTTGTCATAAAATCGAGGCTCATTATTATAATTATTTATTTTATGAATTTTGGGTCTCCATTAATAATTTATTTTATAATCATATTATCTGCATAGTTAATTTTTTGTATCAATCCCATTTATTCATTCCGGTACTCGGTTGACCGAGTCGTCTATTCCCGAGCCTATATTAGTTTTTTATATCTTAAGGTATTAAATCGCGTTATGGCTTACCATATTTTAAGCTCTTTCGAATTATAAATGTCACAGAACCCATTTCATGAGGTTGGTGTGCAGTCTAGGTCACGTCGAATTTTTGGGATATTATACTCTACCCACCTTCAAAAGAGTTTTGTCCCCAAAACTCAACTAGTCTTATAGTGAAATAATCATCTAGCAGTCATATTTATCTACAGGGGAGTCTAATGATTCAGTAATGTATCACAAAGTTTTAACCTCAATCACTTCTACTGACAAGTCTCCAATTATTACTAGTTTGTAACCCCCAAGCAAACAAATGTCGAATCAGATCCAGGAAATTCACAAGAAGTCTTGATTTATAGCGCACCAAAGTTTAATATCAGATCTATGTTAGCTCGAAATTGGGAGTTATTCTCAAATGGTTAAAAATCGTCTACTAAGTTTATTCAATCATTTTTGAGTTCCCAAGAATCCTTGTGATACCCACAATCATGATGATCAATATCAAAGTTACCTGACCTATAGTCATTATCTCCCTAATCGATATCCACATGCATAATTATCAACGTCGAAGTTAGCCTACCTATAGTTATTTCCCCTTAATCAATAGATCCACCAAATACATGCCATCACCAAGTTCAGATTTGATGATCATCCTCAAATGCTTAGAAATCAACCACTAAGATCAGTCAATCTCATTTGAGTCCACAAACTAATCATTTCGATATCCTCAATCACAAGTATCAAACCAGTTCCAGAAAATTTCATACTAAGGTTAGTTGACAATCCACAAAATATATACTATCACTAAGATTTGATATTAGATCCATTTCACATTAAATCGAATGCGACACTCATCCTCAAGATTATTCAATCATATCTGATTCCACTAAATAATCATTTTGGTATCCATAAGTATAATGATCAATACCAAAGTTAGCTATCCTAGAGTCGTTTTCTTCTCAAAAATTACTGATATACCACAAACAGACACACCAACCACCTTGAGACACGTGTTCTTACAGAACCGATAAACTCGGTCATACCGAGCAGGCGCAGCCTCCATGGCATTCTCATATACATATCCTATAGAACCGATAAACTGGGTCATACAAAGCAGGCACAGCCTCTAGGGCATTCTCATGCACATATCCTCCAGACCTTATGCTCTGGGCAATATTCACTCAGTATTTCGTATGGTTCTGACCTTATGGTTTCCTTAACAACTGCCAAGCAGGGAATAAGGAAACAGTCTTTAACACGGAAACAGTCTTCAACAAGGAAACTACTATCTATGATTATCTCTATCTACGATACAATATTCCACAAGGTAACTGCAATCTTCGATAATCAAATCCCTATATTCACAGCTCCGAATCCTAATCAACTTAGGAAGACCCACAGTCTATAAATTAAACCCTAAAGGTACGTTTTATTTTTGTACTCATTCTTTGGCTTTCAATTCAGTTTACTTACTTAAGCATCGGAGCGGCTACTGCTGGAGCCAATCTGGTGGCCCTCTGATCCCCTCTTTTGAGTGTTCAACAGGTCTTGGAGCCCAGATTTATTGCGAGCCGAAAAGTGCAGCATCAGTTTGGCGCCGTCTGTGGGAACCAACTAATCTCCAAGTGCTCTATTCACAAACTTATCTTTTTCCTCACCGAAAAACCATGGCGCCAAATCTTCGACCGAGACAGAAAGCTCAAAACCCACAAAGCTCTCAACGTCGGCCACCTGTTCCACGAGCAAGAGGGCCGACAGTTGATCCTATGCGACAAGAGATTGAATCAATCAAACAGCACAATGAACTGGTGCAGGTGCAACTACTTGCCATATCTAGAACTTTGGCAATACTCACATAGAATCAAAGGACGAGTCCTCCTAACCCGCCGATCAATGTTGCTGAAAGAACGCAACCCCATATAACCACTGAGAATGAAGAGCCCCATGAGTAGGCTCCAAATAACCAGCCAGGGCACCCCCAAGGTGTTGCTCACGTTGGCAGAGATCCACAGCCACCGGCAGCCCCAGGCTGGGGAACATTAGCCTTCATCCCTGACGTCCACTACCAAAGCACTACTAGAGCCCCGACTCCAAGGGCTTTGGAATCACATCCGGCACCACAGGAGCCTCATACCCAAGCAGCACCAATCCCGCCAGCTCGGAACCCTCCTCCATCCGAGGGACATGCTCAGCGTGACTACCCTGACGCCGAGGCTGTGAGGCAAGGTTCCCAAGAGGTCCGGTTCAGAGACCCACGGAGGGTCGAAGAAATTGCCGAATCTATGGACCGAACAATAGCTTTGAGAGGTGCCCAGAACCCTCCAGAGCAAGACGAGTTGGCTAGGCTGCTCGCAAGACTTGCCACCCCATTTACTCCTGCCATCATGTCAGAAGAAAGGCCCAGTGTAACACCCCGACCCTGATTAAGTAATGATTAGTTACTAATCATTTATCTGAACCAAACATAAAGAATAATTAAGAAGCTAACCTAATTAGGAGTTGACCAGAAGAAACGGCGTTGAAAAATAAGTTACAGAATAAAAGTTAAGTAGGAAATAGTGAAACTACATTAATGCGCAGCCAAACAGGGCCTAAGCCGAAATATGGAAAAAGGACCAAAAATTGTGGCCAAGAGGATTTGATCCCTTGACCAAACTAGGCAGAATTTGGTTTACCAAAAAATTACCAACTAGGCTAGGAACCTCTTTGTGAACATATGTGCAAAGATATGTATTTAAATACCATTCAGATTTGGCCATTCCCCAAAGTGACCAATACCCAAACATGCAACACCTCAGCATTACATCATGCTATAGCCATCATGCCTATAGTCTCATGATGAAACCTCTCTCCCAACCAAATTGCATGCAAAATAATCATGCATTTGGGGAGATGAAAGGGCAAGAGAAATGTAAGATATGTATATCTCCATATATGCATTCTCCATATATGCAGATCTGCCATTTAGAGAGTGTTGATATACTGTTTATAGAGAGAGAAAGTGGTGAGAGAGGGAAAGATCCTAGAGAGAGAGTGAGGGATACACAAGGGTGTACATTGGAAATCCATTGGAGGAAGCTAGAGATTGGAACTGAAGGGCTGCACGACTAGGGGAGGATCCAATCCAGCTCTTGAAGCTTCTACTTGAGCACAACCAGTGAGGAAACCACTGTACACGTGAGTTATTCAAAATTTTTTTTTGGAAATTTTCCTACTAGATTTAGCTACTATTTTATAGCTTTTAGGATCTGTTATTGCATGTGTAGTACTTTAACTTGAGAACTGGGTTGGTTGTGAATGATTTGAACCTATAAAACCACCCCAAAAAACTCAAACCGAAGTAAACCGCCATGGATGACCTTGCTTGAAGCAGGTCTGAAACGATGTCCTCCAACCTCATTTCTGTTGCTCGGGACGTGAAATAGACCTCCCTAGGATCACTAAAACCCTATTCCGCGACCTCAACCCTTCAGTTTTGACCCTCAAATGCTCGGTTGCAGGTGCGGGTTCAAAAATGTAACTCATGAGAACTTAGGTTAAAATGGGGTCTAAGGGTAGCAAACGAAACCCCATCACCCGTAGGTCACAACGCAACTAACCCCAAAGGTTTTGGACCAAGGATGAGCACCCTAGAACCAGTTATTGGCCACGGACTATCGTTTGAAACCGAGCTAAATAGAGCTCGATTCAGTGCCCTAGAACGATGGTAGAATGTTGGGAAGACTCACAGGAGTCGTTTTGGATGGAAAGCAGTGGACGAAGATGGCCGAAATACCACGAAACCGAAGAAACCTGGACTGAAACTTTAGGGCAACGATGGGTCTTCATTGGGGAAGATGGAGTCAACTCGGTCGAGTTGGCCGGGTCGCACTGAGTAGGCCCAACCGACTCAAACACGTATCAAGCTAGGACCGTGCCACCCCATTAATGAAACTACACCGTTTTGGACATAACTATTTTATTTTTTTTTTATTTAACTCTGCCTGTTTGGTTATAGTGGTAAGAAATTAAATTTGGGAATTGGAATAGGCTATCCGTGGATAAGGGGGGCAATTAGGGTTAACAGGGGCATTTAACCCCGGTTTTCTGAAGACCAGTGAACCGGTTCAAACAGTGAACCCTAAAACCCAGGGGTTTGAACCCATGGTTTATTTAATTCCATTTTAACCCCAAATGATTTCTGAAATTATAAAACCGCCCCAACAGTTTTAAAAATTTAACTCTGGCCCAATTTTTGGAATTTTACTCCATTTATACCACTGAGAAATTAATAAATAATAAATTAAATTATTTAATTAATTTATTCATTAAATAAAAATGACCAAATTACCCCTAGGTCATAAATAAGTCAAACGGAGTCCGAATAAATCAAATGAATAGTGTATTTTCACTATTTCAAGCATTCTGGACTCAATGGCAGAGTCCGATTCGGAAAACCAAGTCCCGAAAAATACAAACACGTAGGTATAAATGACTGTATTGCCCCCAATATGCCCGATGTCCAAATAAGGCGAGTTATTAGTGCATTCTTATTATCTCGACACTTCTGAGATCAACGGTGAGGTCCGATTCACGAGATGGGACTCCGAAAAATATGACGCGCGAAATGACCAAACTACCCCTAAGGTACGCAAAACCCAAACGAAACTAAAAGATAGTCTATTTTGACTATGTCGGACATTCCAAACCCAACGGTGAAGTCCATAACACCAAAATAGGTACTGAAAATTTAGTCACGTGAAAAATAAAACTCATCAAGTCACCACGAGTTAACTAGTAAGACCAATCCTAGGAAGTTAGAATACGTCAGGCCTAAAATTAAATGAAAGAGCATGAATAGGTAACGATTTAAGGTAAATGTGAAGTTAACGAGTTCTTTATAATTTTCTTAGGAAATACAAAGGAAAGGGAAAAGCCCACAAGTAGTGCAAACCCGGGGAATCAAGGTGAGTAACCTCACATTTGAAGTGGAGATTTAATTCCACGGATTTGAATGATGTTTTAAATATCAAATTCTGTCTTTACACAATTCCGTTTTAAATATTCTGTTATGACATGCTTCCTGAATAATTTACTACTGTTCCTTGAGATATACTTCAGCATGCTTAAAATTCCGATTTCAAATGTTATTATATATCCTGAATTTACATGTTTCACGTATTTCAATACCCTATCATGAGATTATGAACTGTATGTTTTGAATGCTTTTAAATGCATCCACACGAAGGGATTATGGGTTAAATGCTTTTAAATGCAAGATAAATTGTGCATAAGCACCATGGATTTCTATCGGGTTTCTTAGGAACCCAACTACGATACGAATAAATGCCAAGTAGCAGGATCTAATCCCCCAGGCATATGAGATATCTCCACGAAAAGTAAAATGGGAATCTGGTTCGAAACGGATTCTGTTAATGAAAGTGATAAGGTGTGTGTTGAAAAGGGAAGCAGGCTTTTTCCTCATTTTCACCATGCATATTTACATGATTTGAAATTCATATACTTTATTCCGAAAGTACAAGTTAGCTTGAATACTTTAATGTTTCAAAGCCATTGTTTAAAAAATGCATGTACTCTATGTTCCAAGTATACGAGCAATTGGTAGTGAGTGTTTTACAAAATTCTCACGTGCGAAACCACTACCAATTGAAACCCATGATAGATGTTAGAATTACTCACTGGGCTTCTCGAAGCTCACCCCATTCCCTAACATTTTTCAGGTGATGACGATGGGTGGACCCTTGCCCAATTTGGGGAGAAATGATAGGCAGCTCCATTAGGATTCTGGAGATATTTTTGGGAAGTATTAGGGCCTATGGTTGGTCGAATTTTGATGTCGTACTTTGGACGATTATGTATTTAAGCCCAAGAGGCAACCAAATATGTACTTAAGCCCTTGAGGCATTCGAATATGTATCATGTATAAGACTTTAATTTTTAGTATGCTCTGATGTGATTATTCATGTGTACCGCTATGAAGGGCGACAGTACCGGACAGCTGTGTGAAAGTTTTTAAACAGATTTTAAAAAAAAAAAGAAAAAAAAAGAAAAGGGTTTTCACGCTTCCGCAAATCAAGGCCGCACCGCTATCCGATACCATCGCCTATGTTTTGCCTTGCCCTCAGGCTCCCGGGCCTGAAGGCGGCGGTCGCGATCCGAGATCCGCACAGGGTGGGTTTCGGGTCGTGACACCCAGGAAGTTCATCTCTCGCACTACCAGCATACAATGGCCCTCCACGGGGCCTCCGATGCTTTTATGTGCCGAACTTTCATTACCAGCTTGAAGGGAACTGCTCTGAAATGGTTCCACCACCTCCCTCCGAACTCAATTACCAGCTTCTATGAGCTCGGTAGGTAATTCCTGGACAGATTTATGACCAGCAGAAAGCTCAGAAGGGGACCAGAATTCCTGTTAAATGTCAGGCAGACTAAAAAGGAGTCCTTCAGAGCCTACATTGCGCGCTTTAATGCAGAACTCATAGAGATCACCAACTGCAGCCCGAGATTCCTTGTAGCTGCCTTAACTGCTGGACTTGCTCACGGTGGCTTCAAAGATTCCTTGACCAAAAGCCCTCCTGCTGACATGGCGGCTTTAATGGACCGGGCCAGGAAATACATCAACTTGGAAGAAGCCAACTGCACAACCCCGAAGGGCAAGGAACAGAACCAGAGGGATAATCCGAAGAGGGAGGATCATAAGAAGGAGGACCACAGAAGTGACCCTAGCAAGAAGAGAGCTAGGAGTCCAGAAAAGATAATGGCACCCAAGGCTGTTTACAATTCCGGACCAAGGGAGTTCACTAATTTTACCCCTCTGAACACTACACCAAATCAGGTACTTCGGCTGATCCGAGATCGGGAAAACCTGAGATGGCCAGAACCCATCAAAGGAGATCCCAGCCTTCGGGACACAGGTAAATATTGTAATTTCCACAAAGATCATGGGCATATGACTAACTCATGCAGGTCCCTTAGATATGAGATTGAGCAACTCATAAAGAAAGGACGTCTCTGGGAGTTCTTTAAGCAGGACGGGAGGCAAAATTCCCACGAAAACAAGCCTCAGCAGCGGATAGAGCAGAGGCCTGAGCAAAGATAGGAGTAGAGGGAAGTTCGAAACGAGCCTCAACGGCAGAACAACCATGTCATTTACATCCTCCATGCAGACTCCCCTACTATAGGAATGTCCAACAGGGCAAGGAAGAGGTACGCTCGAGAGGCCAGGGGTGCCCCAGACGTATTGCAGATCTCCAACGTCGAAAAAAGGCTCAAACCAGCACCGGAGATCCAATTCACAGAATAGGATCTAGCAGGGGTGCACTGCCCTCACAGTGATGCCCTCGTCATCACTCTTAAGATTGCCAACTTTGAGATCAGAAGAGTTCTGGTTGACACCGGTAGCTCCGTTAATATACTATTTCATGAGCCACTCAAACAGATAGGGATGGACCATAACAGCATCAAGCCTACCACTGCCGTAATGGCAGCGTTTGATGGCAATCTCAGTACCCCATTGGGAAGGATCGACTTGCCCACTACTGTAGGGGAAGATGAAGGGCAGAAAACCACCATCTCAGAGTACATGGTGTTGAATATGAAATCTCCCTACAATGTCATAATTGGGAGACCATGGTTGCACTAGATAGGGGTGGTCACCTCGACCCTCCATCAATGTCTGAAGTATGTTCACAACCAGAATGTTTATTCTGTCAGAGGGTGCCAGCCAACTTCTCGAGAGTGCCATGCCATTGCACTCAAGGAAAAGACTGCCAAATAGCAATTACAGTACAGCCGAGACTGTGCAGATCCAGTTCTCTCCCACACTCCCGAGGAGGAAAATTGCCCTTTTAGAATCGAAGAACCCCTAAGCCCAAGGGGACGGGACAGCAGGGCCAAACCCATTGGCGAGCCTATCAAAGTATTGGCCAATTCAGAATCAGAGGGGCGCTATTTGTACATCGGTCCAGACCTGACACGCGCTGAGCAAGAGAAAATAATCAAGATTCTAAAAGACAACCTCTCTATGTTTGCGTGGGAGACCAAAGACATGGAGGGCATAGATCCAAATCTGATAACTCACAAACTAATGGTGGATCCAGATCACCCACCAGTGAGATAGAAAAGAAGGCCGCTAGCCCCAGAGCGGCATCAGATCATAAACGAGGAAATCCAGAGGCTGCTTGAAGCCAAAATGATACATGAAGTATTCTACCCCGAATGGCTAGCCAACACCGTCCTGGTCAAGAAGAAAAATGGCAAGTGGAGGGTCTGCGTTGATTATACAGACCTCATTAAGGCGTGCCCCAAAGACAGCTTTCCACTGCCAAGGATAAATCAACTGGTTGACGCTACTGTAGGGCACGAATTCATGAGTTTTATGGATGCCTATTCTGGGTATAACCAAATTCAGATGTACCCTCCAGACCAGAAGAAGACAGCCTTCATAACCGAACGAGGTCTCTACTGCTACAGAGTAATGCCTTTCTGTTTGAAGAACGCTGATGCCACATACCAGCGGTTGGTTAACAAGATGTTCAGCCCGCTGCTCGGCAATACCATGGAGGTATACATTGATGATATGCTGGTCAAAAGTCTGCAAAAAGGTAGTCACCTCCAGCACTTAGCCCAAACCTTCGATATCCTAAGACAGCACAAGATGAAGCTCAATCCCTCGAAATATACCTTCGGCGTGACGAAGGGAAAATTCTTGGGATACATTGTCTCTCAAAGGGGTATCGAAGCAGACCCCACTCAGATCCAAGCTCTGATTGGACTGAAGTCACCGAAAACCAGAAAAGACATTCAAGCTCTGAATGGCAGAATCACAGCACTAAGCAGATTTATCTCCAAATCCACTGATCGCTGCCTACCCTTCTTCAAAGCTTTAAAGGGCAACAAAGCTTTACAATGGACGGAAGAATGTGAGAAAGCTTTTCAAGAGCTGAAAGACTATCTTGCCTCTCCAGAGCTTGTAACACCCCAATTACTTAACTGACATGTTTTGTATATGAGAAACTGTTTTGGGAATGAAATGTCAGGTTTAGCTAATTTAATGTCTATTTTTAATAGTGATAAAACTCGAATTAGTTAATTATGGGAAACTCGAGAAAATAAAAACTGACATTGGACCTTGGTCAATGAAAGATATTCTGAGTAGGAAGTGACAGAAAGAAACCGCACTGAAAAAGGAGTTACGGATTGGGAGTTAAGGCCAAAACAGTGAAACTGGAATTCTGCGACAACCAAACAGGGCCTTAACCAGAAAAATAGGAGAAAATGGTCACTTGAGAGGCCAAGGGGAATTGAACCCTTGACCTACCAAGGTAGGTAAAATCTGTCCCAAAAAGTTACCAACTAGGCTGTTGGTTACTTTGTGCATATATACAGCAATATATGTATATAACCTATAATCTTGCCCAAGCCACCACCCAAATTGGCCAATGGCCTTGCATCCATTCCCTTCATCATTGCCCTCCATCACCTCCATCAGTCAATCAGCCACTAACCCCACTAAGGGCAGAGATACACTCATATATGTGTATAGCCCTATATGTACATATATATATATACATAACTTGCATCAAATTCTCTCTTTAGAGAATTCTGAAAATACAGAAATTTTGTGTGAGTCCTGTTGTGTACGTGAGGTTGATAGAGTGAGAGTGTAGAGAGAGAGAGGGAAAGGAAGCTTTGCATGCAAGGGAACTTGAGGAGAAATTTGGCCATTTGAAGTGCAAGGGGGGACTTGAGGATCACGGTGCATGAACTGAGAAGCCTTGAGGGACATTTAGAAAGGTCTGAACCGAGCCAAGAGTGTGAACTGCTACTGCTTGAAGCTGAACTTCCAAAATTATTCTCATTTTCTTATTTGTAGAATTTGAACTGTTTTGACAAAAATGTAGAGGATAGACTGCATGCATGATCTAATCTTGATCCTAGGAGTCATTCTGAACATGTTGCATGGTTTAGAGGTCTCGAATAGGTCAAAAACCATGAAACCCAAGACCAACCTCCATTGATGAAGCTTGAAACACCAGGTCTGAATCGACCATAACCGTTTGGAATTTTGCATGTCAAGACCTGAAATAGACCCTAAGAGGATCTCAAACATCTACCTACGCGACCCCAAAACACTGTATGGCCCCACGAATTTCAAAATATTCTTACGGGTTCAAAACTTAAATTGTCGATGCATGTGACTAAACTGAAAAATGAAGATAGGGTCTCGATCCTTATGGTCTGTAGATCACGTAGCTTCAAAAATCACATGAAATGGTTGAGAAATGAGGATGCTAGATCGAGTTGCAGGTCACGGTTATCCTCTTGAAAACAGAACCTGTTAGGTTGATTCGAGACTCAAAACCGATGCCAAAGTGTTGGTGTGACCCTCAGGAGTCGATACCACCCAGAAACAGAGACCAAAACAACCTAAGATCTCACGAAATAGAAATTTAAAAATCTGCAGGTTTTAGGGCAACACTGTGTAGGGTTTGATGAAGGAGACGACGCTGAGTCGACTCTGTGTCTTTAAAACCGAGTAGACGGGTTGACTCGGACATGTGTCAAACAATGGGACTGCCACTGAATAAATGGGACGGCGTCGTTTTGGGCGTTTATATGTTAAACAGTTACGTTTAAAAAGAAAAGAAAGGGAAGGAAAAAGGCGACTACGGGGTTTCGAACCCCTGACCTCCAGAGCCACGTGCCCCTTCTTTCCACTCGGCCACGCACCTGCGTGTGACCCTTATGAGACAGAATATATATATATATATATATATATTATATATTTAATATAAACCAGAAATAAAAGGTGCAATTTTGCGCCTATTGGGACTCGATGGCAGTATCATTTGGAGAGGGAGGTGGCACGCTGGCCAGCGTGCCACCCTATTCGACCGTTCACTATTCTGCCGAAATAATATATATACTATATATATTCCGAATTTAATTTAATTAAAATTATTTAATTAAATTAAATACTCCAAATTAGTCCGTTGTCCAAAAATCATAAGTTATATATGTATTCCTACTGTCTCGGACCTTCTGAGTCCAATGGTGAGGTCCGTGACTGCAAATGAGGTACCGAAAAAAATATGATGTATGAAATTACCATAATACCCCTGACACTGTACAAGGCCCAAATGAAATCCGATTTCAACGGAACTAATACCAGTAGTAGACCTGACACTTGTGAGACTGTATACATGATTAGATGACGAACCCGAGACAGAAATTATGTGACAGCAAAAATGACCAAAATACCCCTGACATACCCGAACCTAGATTTAAAAGCCGAGAGAGTCTAAATTGACTTTCTTCGACCTTCCGAACTCAATGGTTAGGTCCATAATATGAAAATCAGAACCGATAAATGTGTGAAGGCATCTGTGCTAACATGTTAAGCTGTGATCTAGGTAAAAATATCACTTAAACTACCATGGACAAACAGGGCAAGAAATTCACCATCATGACTAAGGCCCAGAGGTTAGCCGATAAGAAACAGCAAGAGTTTATGCAAGAATTACTGAGGCAGCAAAGAGTTATTGAGCGCCATATTAGAATAGCTAAGTCCACTGAAATCGTCTCCGTCCAGCCCTTCATATATAAGGCACGTACTAAGGAAATGATTGCCGAGGCCAAGATGAAAAAACAGGAAGATACTGAAACCCTAAGCCAAATGCTTAAGAGGTAAGACCTATGAACTAGCCACTATAAGTTAGTTCCATGAAACCCATCATAGGGTAGACTTACTCAGTCTATGGCCATGAGTTGATAAATCTTTATAAATTGTTTTAGGCTTAAAGAGAAAAAGAGGAAGGCTCCGTTCATAGCTTCAAACTCAAATATTGAAGGTGAGTAACTTCTGACACTGTTTAGTTACTGCTCCTTGATCTGCTAAATTGTTTCGAATACCATATGTTTTAAATGCAATTGTTTTAAATGCATGCTTTTATCACCAATGACATGGTTTTTAGTTTCTCAAATGATTAAACTCTGAACCGTTTATCTGTTTTGATCTATTGAACTTGACTTGGATTTATTGAACTATTAATTCCAAACTGATTTACTTACCATGTGATTTAAGCAAAGATTGAATTCAAAACTCTTGCCTGGATATCTGTGTTACTCACTGGGCTTTTTAAAGCTCATTCCATTATTTTAATAATTTCAGGGGAACT
The DNA here is from genome assembly GCA_008638375.1 of Nyssa sinensis. Lineage (NCBI taxonomy): Eukaryota > Viridiplantae > Streptophyta > Magnoliopsida > Cornales > Nyssaceae > Nyssa > Nyssa sinensis. The sequence continues at coordinate 5,076,850 of CM018033.1, forward strand.
CTCAGATGGACAGGTTTAGCAGGTCCAGAACTTAGGGGGAAAATGTTGGAGACCCCCAGATAAAATGATAACCCATTTTTGTGAATTTATACCATTTTTGTACTTTTTGTGTAACTGAACAGATTATGACCTTTTGTGGTGAAACTGTTTTGTAATCTTGATTAAGATAGGACTGACTATGATGTATCCTGAATGCTCTGCCAAGTATATATGTATGCATTCTCTTGTGAAAATTCCGCTGCTTAAATTATATATGTTGAATGCATTATGCTTGGGATTTATATCGGAATGGCCTGTGGTTAGGATTACCGTCGGGGTTTTGCTTTTAAAAAAAAAAAAAAAAACTGATAAAACCCGATGGGTGCCTAACTGGCCTTTGTCACGTGCCCCAAATCTGCACAGGGTGGGTCTGGGGGATGTGACAGAGCTTCTGTCAAAACCAGTACAGGGGGAAAAGCTACTCCTATACCTTGCAGTCTCCGAAAACGCGGTCAGCTCCGCATTAGTCAGACAGGATAGGGGAGTACAGAGGCCCATATTCTACTTCAGTAGGGCACTATTCGACACAGAAAAGAGATATCCAGAGGTTGAAAAGCTAGCCTTTGCTTTGGTAATATCAGCTCAGAAGCTCCGACCTTATTTCCAAGCTCATCCAATTGATATCCCAACTGCCTATCCTCTGAAGTCAATATTGAGGAAGCCTGAGGTTTCGGGAAGATTAGTGAAGTGGTCTGTGGAGCTAGGAGAATTTGACATATCATATGTGCCACAAAACTCCATCAAAGGGCAGGCCTTGGCTGATTTCGTTGCTGAGTTCACGCAGGCACTTCAAGACAAGGCACAGCTCATCGAAACTACAGGAACTTGGCTGCTCTATCTCGACGGGTCGTCAACTGATCAAGGCTCAGGAGTGGGCCTGGTATTACAGTCCCTTGATGGGCTCCCGTCAGAAAAAGCAGGCAGCCTGGGGTTCAAACTTTCAACAATGAAGCAGAATATGAAGCCCTAATCCTAGGCATGAAGTTGGCTCTGGAATGCGAGGTTCAGAACCTTAAAGTCTTCTCAGACTCCAAACTGGTGGTAAGCCAAGTCTTGGGAGAATTCTCCATTAAAAATGATAGGATGCTTCGGTACTCCGAACTGGTGAACCATTTGAAGCACTCCTTCCAGACGTTCACTATCCAGAAAATAGAAAGAAGCCAGAACAGCAGAGAAGATGCTTTGGCAAACATGGCGTCCCGCCTTAAGTCTGAAGCAAAGCCCACAGTAAAAATTTCCTACCAGCCGGGACCCAGCATAGAGGAAGCCCAAGTTGCCCAAATTACTGAACAGCCCCAGAACTGGATGACCCCAATCCTCCAGTACCTAGAATCCGGGGTCCTCCCAGAAGACAAAAACAAAGCAAGGAGAATCCGAATTAGAGCGGCTCGGTACCTGATCCTGAACAACAAGCTTTATAGAAGGTCTTATTCTCAACCTCTGTTAAAATGCTTAGCTCCAGAAGAATCACAATATGTCTTGGCTGAAATACACGAGGGTATTTGCGGGAATCATAATGGGGGCAGAACGATAGCTCACCGAACTCTAACTCGGGGCTATTACTGGCCTAGCATGCTAAGGCAGGCTAAGGAGTATGTCCAAAAGTGCGACATATGCCAAAGATTTGCCCCATATCAACACCAGCCTCATCACGAGCTCATCCCGATTACTAGTCCTTGGCCCTTTGCTCAGTGAGGGATGGATTAAAGAAAAGGTTGGAGCAGGCCAAAGGAAAGTGGGAATAAGGAAACAATCTTCAACACGGAAATAGTCTTCAACAAGGAAACTACTATCTATGGTTATCTCTATCTACGATACAATATTCCACAAGGTAACTGCAATCTCTGATGATCAAATCCCTATATTCACAGCTCCGAATCCTAATCGACTGAGGAAGGCCACAGTCTATAAATTAAACCCTAAAGGTACGCTTTATTTTTATGCTCATTCTTTGGCTTTCAATACAGTCTTTCAATTCAGTTTACTTACTTAAGCATCGGAGCGGCTACCGCCGGAGCCAATCCGGTGGCCCTCTAATCCCCTCTTTTGAGTGTTCAACAGGTCTTGGAGCCCAAATTTATTGCGAGCCGAAAAGTGCAGCATCAATTACTATGCATTTGATCAGTTTAATTACCTTAGAGTCATCAATTTCGTCATGGCATAGTCTTTCCCCCAAGGACTATTAACTGTAATGACTAAACGCGCTATCGTCACCAAAAATTAGTCATTCATTTAGTCGTCTAAGTCGCTCAATAGTCCACAAAGTCAGTTATAGTCTGATCTTTCCCAAAGAATCATTAGCCTAGAACTTACATTTACGTTGCGCTACTCTGATAAAATCCTCGAATTCTCAAGCTCATCAATTTTACTTATAGGCATACTTCTGTCTCCCAATAAGTATTGAGTATCTGATCATCCTAATCATCCAAGGAAAAATCAACTTCAATCATGTCTCCAAAGATCATTAACCATTGCTCAAATATCACTCGGTGATACTAGTCAATCTCCAATATTTACAACTTCAGATCAATTGATCCTTAGCCCTTAGGTTCCTTAGAAGCATAGATGCGTTATCCCTAACGAAGACTTCCATAATCCCACATCTAGCCTCCAAAACCAAGAATCCACGGCTCAGGTACTCTAGGATATTTAATCTATGACTTAATGCTCTGTTGTGAACAATGACTCCAAAATCATTTCACATCTTATTGTCCTCAAGTTCCCATCTTGTACAGGTATTCTTAACCTTTAACTCTGATCTTACTCTGTGGTATCAATGGATCTTCAAGATTTAAAAACCTTAGCTTTGATAATTTTTAACTATTTACCAACCTTAGCTCTGATACCACTCTGTCACATCACGCACCCCACCCTACGCAGATAAATGCTAAAGATGTGATGCCAATTAGCCGCCTTGCCGGTCTCCCTATCAACAATGCGACCAACCAAAGGCAATCTTTTGAACCGTACAATGAATTACACTCCAAATGTAGGGTCAGAGCAGCATAACTTAAAACCTTTTCATCTCAAGAATTTAACTCATCCATATACCACAGAGTTATGTACCACAAAGTAAGTTTATAATCAAACATCTAATAACTCTAACCACAGAGCATATCTATAACCAGTCATATAACACAGAGCATATCTAATCCCTCTATAATACCATTACCATGAGCCATGTCCCAATACATCTAATACATATCAATGAAGTCAATCATAACATATCACTCACCTGAATAGCCAGAGTCAATCCATTAGAATCCAAGTCTCCACAACTCCATGCCATCAGATCCGTATTTGGGATACCTCTCAGCTTACTAGTATCATCTCCTTGTACCTTCTCATCCAATGGAGATATATTCTGAAAAATATTAAATAAATGGAATGAGCTTAAACAAGCTCAATGAGTAACATAGGTTCCTGCCATGGGTTTCAAAACCCGTTTATATATACAAGCATGCTCAAATGCAGTTCAAGTAGAACAATGGAGCTCAAGTAAGACAATAGGATAGAGCAAAATATGACAGGATGAATAAATCACACTAATATAGAATAGATCAACAATCGAAAGTATATCATCAAGTGTGCCTGATTCTTTCCCTAGGTGATGTGGGATGCTGAGTTCACCACGCCTCATTAACCAGCCATCCACCCTCTGGGGTCGGATCAGAACAGAATAGGACAGGGTTGAGTGGATGCTTGAGTATTAGGATTCTGAGTTCACCACGCCTCACAACTAGCCATCCTAGTATCAGGGCGGAACATATTAGGATTGAGCGGATGTTGAGTTCTCCACGCCTCATAGCCAGCCATCCACCCTCTGGTATACTCAATCCTGTGAGGGGCCCATAGTAGACACATATAATAAAATAGAATCAAACTAGACTACGATGGCGTAGAACAAGTTAGAACAACAGACCCAAAATAGAATCGGAACAGGAGATAACAAAAGCAGGATAAAGTCATGCCACATGTAGTGCAGCATGAAAAGTATGCATGAAAGCAAATGTATTTAAAATAGTATAGTGTATGAACAGTTCAACATATAAAGCAGTACAGTGTACAAAAAATATACACCAAGTCAGGAGTCCAAGTTACTCACTTGAATATACGCTTATCTCCATTCACAGGCATCCTCTAGATACGTCGTTAACCACATCAGTGCATATCCTAGCATTATCCTTCTAACGTCCATCAAAATTAATTCAACATCCAAAAGATCGTCATGTTCCTCAGATGTAAACATATCCAACCTTTGTCTGGTTGCAGTCAACATTCCGCTGGCACTGCAATCATCATTTTAACTCTCCGACTGACTTGACAGGTCGGTTACTCTTGTTTCTCCATTCCAAACCCTAACCATGTGGACTTGCAGTGGAATCTTTCTTTTCAATGAAACATTTCTGGTAACCCCAAGATGATTGTACATCACTTTCATTGCAATCACCAACCTATTTCTGTTGATCCCACTGAGACTGTACACTTTCACTCCTACTGTCAATCCTTGGAGAATTTGCCGTTAAGTGTCACAAGTCCCTCAATCATGTGTCTTGCACTTTGGCTCTTGGTGACATTGGTGCCTTAGTGCACTTTACACCTTGACAACGGTTAGCTCTTATTATTTCAATCATGCTAGATTGATAGGATGTAGCCAAGTATATCATTAACTCTTTCCTTATCAGCATAGTCCCCATTCTCCTGTTCTGCACTATTCTTTTGAGATCCTCCATTTGTGCCATCTTCCAAAACCATTTTGTTTTGACCCATCAACAGTGGTAGTAATGAAAGGTAACTAATGGTTGTCTAAGTCAAAGATGACAGCTCAATTCTTCTCAACAGCCTCAGTGAGACGCTGAAGAGCTTGTTTGTCTTTCAAAAGATCTATGCCATCTTCTCTCTCAATCCTCATTTGTCATCTGATCAAAAGCAGAATAAATATATTCTGTAGACTAAATTTTTACTATGGTTTGATTGCCCATTGTAGTCCATCCAACTACAAATCTAACAACGCCCACAACCTATCTTCAAAACTTCCACAGGACAACCCCAAACGTTTGCTAGAAATGTTCCCCACAACAGGACTAAACTTCATTGTCAATATTGCACCTTCATGTGTAGGAAATTCTTGCCCTGCATAAAGAGAGGGCAATCCTTCAACCCCATCAACCAATCCACTCCCTAATCTTGAATTCCATAAACTTGCTACTGTCACCACCCCAGCAGCTCCATTGAAATTTAGACAAGCTCAATTTGCATTCCTGCATTGCCAAAGTGTGCTGTGCTCTCCCATTAAAATTGTCTCATTTCGTTTCTCTGATCGGCTACTATAAGGAATCCCAGGATTTGTTTCAACTGATCTGAGAGAAAGGGCAATTTTTCCTTGAATTGTAGAATTCGTAGCCACCCATATACATCATAGAACCCATCCACTACTGTCGCAACATCGTCATCGCCCCAATAGAGCAGCTCACTCCACCATATCCCCGTTGCAACCGCTGCCAGTAACAACCTCATAACAGCAAAACAAACAGTAACAGCAGCACTAAAACCACATAAAGATCCCAAATTCAGATATAAAAATTTGCTGCTTCAGATCTGAAATCTAAATGAACTAGCCAATCAAATTGAAAGGCCTGTGCTGCCGCACCCTTGCTGCTGGAGCGCTGCTGCTGCAACTTTCTCTCTCTGCTGCACTTCCGTCCCTCCTGCACCGCTACACAACCACACACACACATATAAATATATACATACGTATATATGCACATATCCCCCAAAAATCTGCTTCCTTTTATCCAAATTGATTTGATCAAGAACCTCACCATCCTACAAACCGTAAGAAAATAAAAAACCTGGCCGGGGTTCAATTGCCAATCTAGTGGCTGCCAAGTTGATTGGTCCCCTCCAACCTGAGTTACATGCACATTCTGTGTCGATTTTACTGGTTTACAATCCCTCAAGCGATTACACAGAGATCCATCGGTGCATCAGCTGACCCATCAACACCTTCATTTTCCCAAGTGCAAAGTTTCCCCCTCTGTTGCACGGCTACTGCCGTCTCACTCATTCCACTGGTTTCTATCCCCCTCTACTCTTTCTCAATTTTTTCTTTTCCCTCATTCTCTGTGTACAACCGTCTATGTATATCCTTATATGATCGGAATACTCAAGCATTTCTAGAAGCTGATATCTACACTCGTGTTTCACTCAAAAATTACGTGGCTTTTAACCCTCTAATGTTCTCACCACTGTTGCCTTTTTCCACTCGATAATTTCTCTTTCAGTTCTTTTGAAACTAAACAAACAATACTCAAAATTTCCAGCAACAATTCACCAAAAACTCATCAAAGAATTTCAGGTTTTAAAAGCAAGAATACAATGAACACGGATGATTAGATTTTTTTTTTTTTTGGAAGCAGAAAATAGCAGAAAAAAAAATCTCCACGAAAAAATTGATTTCGGGGTGAGGTGAGTTTTTGGCTTATTGCAACCAAAATGGATGAAACAAACAAAATTTTTTTCTTCGGGCTTTTTGTACTCTTTTTTTTTTCAGCAACCTTGAATATGCTGTCTCTCTCCCCCTTTTTTTTTTTTGTACTCTCCTTTTTTTTTTTGTACTCACCCTTTTTTTTTTGTTTATTTGTATTCTCCTCTTTTTTTTTTTTGCACTCTCTCTTTTTTTTTTTAAATAGATTCGGCGCAAGGGATTAGAAGCAGGCTGAAGAGAAAAAGACAAATGAAAAAAAGTTGCACATGACTCCTTGATTGCTTATGGCGTTGACCAAGCAAGTACAAAAAGAGTTAAACACAAAACCTTTAGGCGTTGTAGGCTACACCGCTTTTTTTTACAAAAGGGAAAAGAAAGGCAGGGGCTGTGGCTGGAGATTAGAAAGAAAGAAACCAGAAAGCTTGCAGCGGCTGGATCTTGGCGCATAAACCATAATAAATTTTTTTTTTTTTCAGGGACAATAATCTAATGCAAGAATTAAAAAGGATAGATTAGACCTGATTTATAGTCTGAGCTCCGATACCAAATGATGTGAACCCCTCTAAGATTAACGAGACCAAACAACGAAAAGGAAAATCCAAGATCGTTCTACAATCAGATTTGAATGGAAGACCTCGACCCATTGTTTACGACAAAAGAGAACCTCGGTATATATGACCTCGACCCGTTGTTTAGTGCGAAACAAGAACCTCGGTATAAGGAAGACGCCACAAACGGTGGTGGTGGAATTGTTGCACCAGGAACAAAATCAATTTGATGTTCAAGCCCTCGGATTGGTGGTAACCCATGTGGTGGTTCCTCGGGAAAGACATCTTCATACTCCTGCAAAAGAGAAACAATAGAACTAGGCAAAGCAAGGTTAAGTTCGTTAGTGTTTAGAAAGGCCTCTTTGTACAAAAGTACAATCAGCGACCGATTGGAAAACATTGCTCGCTTAATTTCACTCGCCTTTGCATAGAAATTCTTTTGTTTTCTCTCTAATTTTCTCTCAATGGCCGAATTTTGATTTTCTTTTTCTCTCTCATTTTTCTCGGCCTCTCTCTGATTTTCACTCTTTTTCTTTTGATCACTCTCTTTTTGTAATCTCACTTGATCCTCATATACTTGCTGCGGTGTTAATGGTACAAGAGTGATTGATCGTTGATTAAGTACAAAGGAGTATTTGTTCGTAAAGCCATCATGCTTCACATGCCTATCAAACTGCCATGGACGCCCTAGCAACAAGTGTCCCTCCTGCATCGGTACTACATCACACAACACTTCATCGTCGTATTTACCGATTCGAAAGGTGACTAACACCTGTTTGTTCACCCTTATCTCACCACTATCATTCAACCATTGCAACTTGTACAGTCTAGGGTGCTTCAACACTGGTAATCCCATTTTTTTCCACCATAATTGTGCTAGCAACATTAGTACAACTACCACCATCAATAATCACACTACATACCTTGTCCTTGACATAACACCTAGTGTGAAAGATGTTCTCCCGCTGCACTTCATCAACTTCTTTTGCTCGCAAGCTCAATGCCCTCCTCGCTACCAATGTCAATGCATCAGGGGGTAAATATTCCTCCACAGAAATGTCCTCCAATGGTGGCATGTCGTCGGTGTCGGAAGCTTCATTGTCGATCACAATTTCTCCATTGTCTTGCAACACCATGACCTGCTTGTTTGGACATTGACTGGCTAAGTATCCCCTGCCTTGATATTTAAAACATTTAATGTCACGATTCCTAGAGGTAGAAGTGTCAGTTTTACCTTGAGGAACGTGGCTGGTGTGCGCTGACTTGGGCTCATAGTTGGACGCTTGTGACTTGTCCATCTGCTTAGTAGAACTCGGTTTCCAAGAGGCAGAACTGAAATTAGGGGCTGGACGTGACCCACCCCTCCTCTTGAGTTGTTGCTCCACTTTGATGGCCATGTTCACCATATCTTCCAACTCCACATAATGCTGCATCTCTACCTTATCTTGGATTTTCCAGTTTAATCCAAGTAAAAACCTAGCCATTGTAGCCTCTCGCCTTCCTCTACATTAGCTCGGATCATAGCAACCTCCATCTCCTTGTAGTAATCCTCTACGCTCCGGCTTCCCTGTCTAAGTCCTTGTAGCTTTTTGTACAACTCTCGGTAGTAGTAACTTGGAACAAACCGCTTTCTCATCACCGTTTTCATCTCATCCCATGTCTCTATTGGACATTCTCGATTCCGCCTGTAATACCCCGACCCGGGGTACGGCACAAATATCGAGGTAAGTCGATACAATAATAAAACCCGAACTGTTTTAAGTTATGTTGCATAATTAAATGGATATGTGTATATGAATATGTATGCATAATAATGTATTAGGTGTTCTCATGAATACATATGTATATATATAATTTGAGTACGGTATATGAATATATATATATGGTAAATTGGATAATATGTATATATATATGTATATATATATATATAAGAAAAGTTGGTGAGGTGTCTTGGTGCTCGGGTATGCTGCCACCGCAGCAACAGGTGGCAAGGGCCACCGACTGAGGGTCGGTTAAGGGGATAAAGAAGGTAAATGAAGAGAGAAAAAAATAGAATCAGACATAGAGATAGAAAGAGAAAACTGAAAATTGAGGTATAGCAGTTGCTTGAGAACAGGTAAACCCCTACGTCTTTGTTCTTTAAATTCATTTTGTATAATTATAGAATTGCTTACTGGAATTGTAGGATCTGAAACAAAGAAGGAAAAACAAAAGGAAAAGAAAGAAATTGAGTTTCGGTTAGAAATGGTGGTTTAAAATAGGTGGACCTAAATGGAAAATTGAACCATAATATGCATAGGAAATTACCCCAGGATCTCAAAACACTTTGAATTAGATTAAATGGTCAAGAAATGGCCATTTTATGGCCGGTTATTCCCTCACCGGTGCAACGCCGGAAACTGGGAATGGGTGCATGAAACCGATGAGGTTGGAGGTTAAAAACAGTCCTAAAGTATTCCTTGCAATTTTAGATTTCATTGGGAAGAAAAACAGTGAATTTTGGACGTAAAACCATGAAGATCCGTGAAGAATTGCATTTTTCCGGTGACCGTGGTCGGAAAACCGACCGGAGAAGACGACCGGATAGTCGGGGGCTTCTTCGGGTCATAACGGGACCGGGTTTGGGTCGGACCGGGTCGGGACCCGACCGAAAGCGATTAGGGGCAGTGATGCTATGTCGTTTTGAATGTAAAATTAAAATCATTGGGCTGTTTGGTTGCAGAGACAATAAATAGAAATGGGGTTTAGGGGTTAACCGAACCATGGATAGGGATAGGGAATTGGGTTATTGTATTCCGATTCTTGTATGAAACTGAACCGTTTGGTTCAGGTGAAAGGCTGACCGGTTTAGGGTTTTGGGGTCTGAACCAACTGGTTCAGACCGCAGCTTATGGGATTTATGAACCGGCCCCAAAAGTTTTGAATAATTACACTAAGGCCCAACAGAAAAATGTAAATTTTACAATATTACCCCTGACTCAAAAGTGGGTCAAACGAGGTCCAAATAAGGTAAATGATTAGTCAATTTTTATTATCTCGGATGCTCTGAGTCCAATGGTGAGGTCCGTTTCACGAGACGGAGTCCCGAAAAGTTACAACTTGTAAAAAATGACCAAAATACCCCTGCTTCATAAGTGAGTCAAATGGACTCCGATTAAGTTAAAGAACTAGTGAATTTTTATTATTCCGAACCCTATGGACTCAATGGTGAAGTCTAAATTGGCATTAGAGATACTTAAGATGACGAGACGTAAGATTGATGAATAAACATTTATTCTGAAACACGTTTATTGATATATAGGGAACTTGAAGGGGAAGGGCCCACTCACGAATTTCTAAGCTAAGATTTCATTAGAGGTAAGTAGATACCCTTTCTCTTCCATGTGGTGTTATCAAGCCAAGTTCATTCTTTTACTGCCAAACTTGTACTCCTGAGCGTATCTGATGTTATTGTCTCCACAATGTGATATTGTTCTATCTGGTGGACATTGATTATTGTTGTACTATTGTTATCATGTTGAACCGTGCTTTGAAATGCCTATTGTTATGTTTCCATTGAATTGATGATATTCCATTTTTATATACTCCTATGGAATCATTTATGATCATGAAATGTTTATGTATACTGGATTTGTGCTCAGTCACAACATCCATCCGATGCTTTTAAATACACTGAAGGCCTTCGGGTCGAGTCCGTGAACGGACATGTGGCCATACATTGGAATGCACTGAAGGGGGTAAACCGGGCCCCCAAGGACCGAGGGCGTGCTAAGCCCTGACATAGTATAAAAGCATCTCTTACATGATTGCTCAACTATGATTGTTGAATTACAATATTCTTGTGATTATCTTGTATTGCGAGATATTCCCTTATTGATTTGTTGTGATCAATTATATTGGCAGTACTTTCTTGTTATTGTATTATCGTCGAGAATTTCAGAACATTGTTATGCCATTCCTACTGATTACACATTGTGATTTCACTATTCATTTGCCATCATGACAATTGTTCCCATTGGCTATCATAGCATCTTATTTTTTTTATGATTGGCTATCATATTCTTATTCTTGGATTCATATTCTTTTATGATCCTCGATACCAGTGTCGGAGATCTGTATTTACTTGCTGGGCTCTTGTAGCTCATTCCACCCTACTTACCCCTTTTCAGGTAATGACACCGCAAGACCCCAATAGGAGTCTGGAAGCATAGGGGGATATTTTGAAGAATTGTATCAGACTATGTTTTAATTCTCCCATGTATTCACCACCCACGGGTGCTGGTTATGTTTAGTTTTGACTTGGTACTGTAAAACCATATGATGTAGGTTAAGACTTCCGCTGACTATTGTAGTGATAAACTTCCGTTGTTATTGTTTTAAGAATTTGGTACTTTGCATATTAGTTCTATGATACAGGAATGGAAAAAGTAGGGACGGCCTTAGGGTCGGCCCCGCGACACGAAATCCGCATAGGGTGGGTTTCGGGTCGTGACAGCTTGGTATCAGAGCTATAGGTTCGATTGTGAGTCATGGGAGATAGGACTAGAATTAGAATGGTTAGATAAAACTGACGTTTATGTTCTAGAGGCATTGATTGTTATCTTACACATTAACTGATCCTCTCATTGGTTACCTTCATTGGTTATTCTTACAGACATGGTAAACACAAGGCAAGGTCCGTTGCCTATGGAGCGTCTGGAACAGTTGGAAAGGTTGATGCAGGGCGTCATTGAGTCGTTGCCACGGGTGCAGGCCGGTATTGATCGGCCGGTACAACTGGAACAACAGGAGCAGCCTATCAATATAGGCGGCAACATAGGTGGTCATCAGGGGAACGAGCGAGACCCTGCATACTTATATGAACGTTTTCAGAAAATGAAACCTCCGATATTTGATGGTACGGGTGGGGCCACCAAAGCTGAAGAGTGGATGTTAGAAATGAACAGGATTTATGACATCCTGATGTGTACTGACATTCAGAAAGTGGCCTATGCCACATATATGCTCAAGGGAATGGCCCATAAGTGGTGGATAAATGAGAAGACCAGAGAACCAGGGATGAACTGGCAGAGGTTTACCGAGATCTTCTACAAGAAGTACTTTTCCCAAGAAGTACAAAACCGAAAAGTTGCTGAGTTCATGACATTGCATCAGGGGAATATGACGGTGGAGCAGTACGAGGCCACATTTACTGAATTGGCCAGGTTTGCCCCAGAGGCTATCAATAATGAGAATCGAAAAGCTCGCAAGTTTGAGGAGGGATTGAGGTGGTCCATCAAGGATAGACTGGTGCCCCATCGTCTGGCTACCTACGATGATGTGGTAGAGACAGCTCGGATCATAGAGAGGAGTGGCGAGGAATTCGCCAAGAGAAGGGGGAATCAGAAACAGGGAGGTAATCAGAATAAGAGACAAGGGCCTTCTTCTTCCGGACTGGGACCCACATTTACCAGACCTGGAGCTGTGTCACAAGCAACAGGGTCCGGTCAGAAGAAACAGGGCAACACTAAAGAGGGTGCAATCAAATGCCCTCGTTGCGAGAAGGTCCATAAAGGCCAGTGCCTCAAGGATAGCAATATTTGTTACTACTGTGGCCAGGAAGGACATTTTGCGAGGGATTGCCCCAAGAAGGGTCAGGCCACGACAAGTGCTACTTCGGTTAAAGCGCCGGGACCTGGAGCAGCAGCACCTAGATCTCAGATCCAGAGGAGTGGACAAGGAAGCGTCCAGCAGCAAGCAGGACGGGTTTTCTCCATCGTGCCAGGAGACATGCAGGCTACAACCTCTGTAGTTGCAGGTACTCTTTTAGTCTGCTCACAGCCTGCTCGTGTTTTATTTGACACTGGATCTACACATTCATTTATATCCCCTACATATGCTGCTAGATTGAACATAGTGACAAAACCCTTAGGATATTTACTGAATGTTTCTATACCATCGGGGAAATCTTTGTTGGGAGATACCATGTATAAGAATTGTGCAATACAGATTGGGGATATACAATTGCTAGCTGACCTGATACCATTGGGAATTTGTGGGTTTGATGTTATCCTTGGAATGGACTGGCTGGCTGCCAACTACGCCACGATAGACTGTGAGGCCAAGCGAGTTCTCATACAAAATCCTCGATTTCCGATCGTTGATTTTAAAGGGACAGGGGTGGCTTCACCACCCTACTTTGTTTCCTCCATCCAGGCTAGGCGTCTGCTTCGCAAGGGATGCCACGGGTTCTTATGTAGTGTCCAAAATGTTGATTCACGGCAGCCTGAACTAGGGAAGATTCCTATTGCCAGGGAATTTCCCGAGGTATTTCTGGATGATCTTCCGGGGATGCCCATAGATAGGGAGATAGAGTTTTGCATTGATATATTGCCAGGCACTACACCAATATCCAAAACCCCATATAGGATGGCACCAGCAGAATTAAAAGAGCTGAAGCTCCAGTTACAGGAATTATTGGACAAAGGTTTTATACGACCTAGTTCATCACCATGGGGTGCACCTGTATTGTTTGTAAAGAAAAAGGATGGAACCATGAGGTTATGTATTGACTATCGTGAACTGAACAAGGTTACCGTCAAGAACAGGTATCCACTGCCTAGAATAGATGATCTGTTCGATCAGTTGAAGGGGGCTCAAGTATTCTCGAAGATTGACCTGAGATCCGGTTATCACCAGCTGAAGGTCAAGCCCGCTGATATTCAGAAGACGGCATTTAGAACACGGTATGGACATTATGAGTTTCTTGTTATGCCATTTGGGGTGACTAATGCCCCAGCTGCATTTATGGATATGATGAACCGTGTATTCAAGCCGTACTTGGATGACTTCGTGATTGTGTTCATAGATGATATCTTGGTTTATTCTAAGAGCCAGGAAGAACACGAGGTACATCTGAGGAGAGTTCTACAGAAGCTAGAGGAGCAGAAGTTGTACGCTAAGTTGAAGAAGTGTGAGTTCTGGCTCCCTAGTATAGCCTTTCTGGGACACGTGATCAGTAAGGAAGGAATCTCTGTCGATTCAAAAAAGATTGAAGCAATTATGAATTGGCCTCAACCCACTAGCGTCACAGAAGTGCGAAGTTTCATGGGGTTAGCAGGCTACTATAGGAGATTTGTGAAAGACTTCTCCAAGATAGCTACGCCAATTACCCAACTGACTAGGAAGGGTGTTCCTTTTGATTGGACCGAGGAGCAAGAGAGAAGTTTTCAAGAATTGAAGGAATGTCTAGTTACAGCTCCTATATTAACAGTGCCGGATGGAACTGACGGGTTTGTGATTTATAGTGATGCCTCATTCAAAGGCTTGGGGTGTGTGTTGATGCAGAACGGAAAGGTGATAGCGTATGCTTCACGACAGTTGAGACCCCACGAGGGGAACTATCCGACACACGATCTCGAGCTGGCAGCTATTGTCTTCGCCTTGAAAATGTGGAGGCATTACTTGTACGGAACCACGTGTGAGATCTTTACTGACCATAAGAGCCTTAAGTATCTGTTTACACAGAAAGAGCTCAATATGAGACAGCGCCGTCGGTTGGAACTGTTAAAGGACTATGAGGTCAGCATACAATACCACCCGGGGAAAGCAAATGTGGTAGCTGATGCTCTGAGTAGAAAGTCATCAGGAAGTATGGTTTGCCTGTTAACAATACAGACAGAGATACTGAAGGACTTGGAAAGTATGGAAATAGAGGTAATTTTGCCCATCTCTGAGGCAAGATGTGCCAACGTCACAATCAGTCTATCGATTGTGGACAAGATCAAAGAGCAGCAAACTCATGATGAGAAGTTGACTAAGCTTCGTCAAGAAGCCGAGACAGGCATTGACTCCGAGTTTACTGTACAAGAGGGGATGTTGTGCTACCAGGGTAGGATCTGTGTACCCGACATGCCCGAGCTCAAGAAAGAGATCCTGAATGAGGCACACAGTTCAAGATTCGCTTTGCATCCAGGGAGCACCAAAATGTATCACAATGTTAAAGGTACTTATTGGTGGTCTGGGATGAAGCGGGATATAGCCAAGTACATATTACAATGTGTCGAGTGCCAGCGGGTCAAGGTAGAGCACCCGAAGCCGGGAGGACTTTTGCAGTCGCTACCTATTCCTGAGTGGAAATGGGAACACATTACAATGGACCTTGCCTCTTCGTGATTGCTATAGATGTTCTTTCAATGATCCTTCAGTAAAAAGTGGACCTTCCCGCCTTCAAGTTCCATTGGAGATGTCACAAAACAAGGCTTTCCCATTTATGTTTTGCGGATGACAAAATTCTTTTCTGCCATGGTGACCTTGCCTCAGTTTTTATCCTTAAAGAAAGTATTGATTTGTTCGCCTCTTTTTCTGGCCTCTAGCCGAATGCTTCCAATAGCAACATTTTTCTTGTTGGTATTGAAGAGGGCCTAAAATAGAATATTCTCCATCATGTTGGTTTTCCTGAAGGTTCCCTCCCGGTTTGTTACCTTGGAGTTCCCCTCATCCCCACCAAGCTCAAAGCCTTGGACTGTAAATCCCTTGTTGATAGAATCATTTCTAAGATCTCCTCTTGGACAAATAAATTTCTCTCTTACGCAGGGCGGATTCAGCTTATTAAATCTGTGCTCTTTAGTATCTAGATTTATTAGTCTTCTCACTTTGTCCTCCCCAAGAAAGTGATCATCCAAATTGAGCAATCTATGAGATCCTTCCTTTAGAGTGGCAACCACCTCATTTCTTCTAGATCTAAAGTTGCTTGGGATGATATTACTTGCCCTAAGGAAGAAGGCGGTCTTAGCATCAAGAAAATTGAGGAGTGGAATTTCGCGGCTTTTGGTAAGCTCCTTTGGTTTCTTTATCAACATCCGTCTTCCTCCCCCTGGGTTCATTGGGCTCACAAGAACCTCATCAAAGATAGAAGCCTATGGGAGATTAGATATCCTCAAACCTGCTAGTGGGCTTGGCGCAAGATTTTAAAATCTCGGTCTCTTTTCAAAGCTCACATCAAGTACAACATTGGTAACGGTTAGTTTGACTCTCTTTGGTTTGATTATTGGCTGCCTAGTGGTTCCATCATGGATAATATGGGGGAGAGAGTTATCTATCATTTGGGTTTAGAAAGGAATGCCAAAGTTAGTTCCATCATGTCTAACAACCAATGGCATTGGCCTATTGAAAATTCTCCTCATCTTCTGGATCTCAAGCGCAATATGCCGCCTAATCGAATTGAGGACATTAAGGAGATCAAGAATACCATTGTCAATTATTATCATGATCTCCTCGGCAATGCGAGTACTATTCCCTACCCTGGGAAGCAAGCTCTTGCTGGATTTATTTCAAAGCGCCTGCCTAATGACTCCCTCTCGGCCCTCCAATGTCCAGTCTCTGAAACTGAAATCCAGGAAGCTCTATTCAGTCTCCACCCTAATAAAGCTCCAGGCCCGGATGGTTTCAATGGTTTTTTCTTTCAAAAAACTTGGAGTATTGTTAAGACCGAGGTCATTGCTGCTATTTCTGAATTTTTCTCTTCCAGATCCATTCTTAAAGAGATCAATTCCACCGCCATTGCCCTTATTCCCAAGGTACCTAATCCCTCATCCCTCCATGACTATCGGCCGATATCCTGCTGTAACACTCTCTATAAGGCCATCTCCAAAATTCTTGCCAACCGGCTCAAGAGTGTTCTCCCTAGTCTTATTGACCCGGCTCAATCTGCTTTTATTCATGGGAGGAAGATTAGTGACAACATCCTTCTTGCTCAAGAACTCATGCACAATTACCATAAGAATTCAGGCTCTCCGCGTTGTACTATGAAAGTTGATCTTAAGAAGGCCTTTGATTCGGTGCACTGGGAGTTTCTTATTGATACTATAAGCATCATGGGATTTCCCCAGGTTTTTATTGATTGGATTCAATGCTGCATCTCTACGGCCCGTTACTCAGTTGCTATTAATGGTGAGCTTGAAGGTTTCTTCCATGGAGCCAAAGGGTTAAGACAGGGTGACCCTCTATCCCCCTACCTTTTTGTGCTTGCCATGGATGTGCTCTCTTTAATTCTTCACCAGAAATCAGCTGTTCCTCAATTCAAGCATCATTGGCGATGCCATAAAACCAAGCTTACTCATCTCTGCTTCGCTGATGATATTATGCTCTTCTGTCATGGTGATCTCCTTTCAGCTTCTATTCTCAAGGACGGACTTGACACATTTGCTACCTTTTCTGGCCTCCTCAACAATGCCTCCAAAAACAACATCTTCCTATCTGGAGTGGATTGCACCCTCAGGCATGGTATCATGGAGCATATTGGTTTCCCTGAAGGATCCCTCCCTATCCGTTACCTTGGTGTCCCTCTGATTCCACCAAGCTGAAAGCCCAAGATTGCAAATCATTAGTTCAGTGTATCATTGGGAAAATTTCCCATTGGGCTACCAAATCCCTCTCTTATGCTGGACGACTCCAACTTATCAAATCAGTGCTGTTTAGCATTCAAGTTTACTGGTCCTCCCATTTCATTCTTCCCAAGAAAGTGGTTAACCAAATTGAGCAAGCAATGAGGTCGTTCCTTTGGAGTGGTAACCACCTCATCTCATCTGGTTCGAAAGTTGCATGGGATGATATAACATGTCCCAGAAATGAAGGGGGTCTTGGAATTAAGAAACTCTCCGATTGAAATAAAGCTGCTTTGGGGAAGCTTATATGGGCCATGTTCCAAAATCCCTCTCACTCCCCTTGGGTTACTTGGATTCGTAGTAATTTGCTGAAAGGCAAGAACTTCTGGGAAGTCAAGTGTCCCCAATCTTGCTCTTGGACTTGGAGGAAAATGCTTCAGTTCCGATCTTTGTTCAAATCTAGCATCAAAATGTCTATTGGTAATGGCCTCTTTGCCTCTCTTTGGTTTGATTACTGGCTCCCCAATGGCTCCATTATTGACAATATGGGGGATCGAGTTATCTATGATTCGGGTCTGGGAAGACAGGCTAAAGTTAGCTCCATCATCTTGGATCATCATTGGAACTGGCCTATAGCTAACTCTCCTCATTTACTTGAACTCAAGAATGGTATGCCCTCCAACCTTCACCCATTCCCCCAACGGGATGACAAGGCCATTTGGTTACACTCCCCCGATGAGGACTTCTCCATCACCTCAGCTTGGGAACTTCTACGCTGCCGTAAACCCCTGGTCCATTGGTGGAAGCTTGTCTGGCACCCTAAAGCATTACCCAGGGCTGGGCTTATTCTTTGGATGGCCATCCGGATTAGCCTTAATACCAAGGACCGTCTCTTCTTCTCCCAGCTTGGCATTGATTCCAAATGTCTTCTTTGTATGCGCGAGGCAGAGAGCCACAATCACTTGTTCTTCTCTTGCTCCTTCTCGTCCATCATATGGTCTCATTTGCTATCTTTATGTGGGCTCCAATGCCCCTCAGGTGACTGGCAGCAGATTGTTCTTTGGGCTAGCAATACCTTTAAGGGCAAGGCATTATCTTCTACTCTAGGCAAGCTTACTCTCGCATGCACGGTATATACCATTTGGAGAGAACGGAATAGTAGATTGTTCACCACTTTAAAAAAACCTCCCCAGGCTATCATTGCTCAAGCTCAAGATATGATTCGTGGCAGGCTTGCTACCTCAAAAGGGATCGCAAACACAGTCTCCAGCAGACTTCTTCAAAGCAATTGGTCTCTCCCTACTACCATTTTTAATATGTAATGCTCTTAGTGTTGTATGTCTCTGAGGGAATGCCTTCTTGCACTTGTATTTCTTTGGTTTAGTTCTTGTTGCTTTGGGGTGGGAGTTCTTCTGCCTGTAGTAGTCCTTCCCTCCCTTAGCTTGTTCGAGGGTATGCCCTCTTGATTTTGTACCTTTTCTCTCTTCTTTTATAAATTTATTTACTTACCAAAAAAAAAAATGCCGCCTAATCTCCTTCCTATCCCTAGTAGAGAAGATAAGGCATTCTGGAATCCATCCTCTGATGGAATTTTTTCAATCCATTTTGCTTGGCGGACTATCCGAAGCTGCAAGCCGCCAGTCTGTTGGTGGAAGCTTATCTGGTTTCCTAAGGCCATTCCAAGGACCGGTTTCATTTTATGGATCACTATCCGCAACTGTCTTAGAACCAAGGATCGGATCTTCCACTCGCCCGTGGACAAGCAATGCCTTTTTGCAATCATGACAATGAGACCCATGACCATCTTTTCTTCTCTTGTCCTTACACAACCAACAAATGGCAGCTTCTGCTCTCTAAAAGTGGTCATCAATGGCCTACTGGAAATTGGTAGCATACTATTGAGTGGGCTAGGATCACCTTCAAGGGAAAAACCTCTCCTCCTTACTTGGAAAACTCATCCTCGCATGCACTGTCTACACCATTTGGAGGGAAAGAAACTCGCGCATTTTTGTTAACCAAAAGAAGACCCATCAGGCGCTTATTTTCCAAATTCAAGATTTGATCCGTGGGCGGCTGTCCACTATTAGAGGCCTTAAGCCTACTGACTCTAATAGGCATTTCCATTGTATTTGGTCACTCCCTAGTAGCATTTTCTCCTAGTATGACTCTGTATTGTTCCCTAGCTTTTTGCTAGTAGTTTTCTTCTTTTTTAGCCTTAGGATGGGAGTCCTTTGTAGAAGTCCTCCCCTCCCTTAGGCTTGCTTCGAGGGGGGGGGGGTATGCCCCCTTGATCTTGTTCTTTTTTCCTTTTTTAATGCATTTATTTCCCATAAAAAAAAGATCTATTAATTTATTTGAGAATTTAAATTGAAACTAGTAGGCCGTAAATGTTAAAATTTTGACACGAAGAAAATTGGACAAATTAGAGTGATGCACGAATAAAACAAACTTAATTACAATAGAAAAATACCATGTAAGGCATTAAAAATAAAGGTCTATGACATCTAAAATGTCATGACCCGAAACCCACCCTATGCGGATCTCGTGTCACGGGGCCAGCCTAATGGCTGTCCTTACTCTTTCCATTCTTCATATCAATGATAATAGTAAATAATGTAAACATTGTTCAAAGACTGAAAATAGAACTGACAATAAACTAAACACAAACCACTTTTAGGTGGTGAGTACACAGGAGAGACTACATTATTTTATTGTGCTCCTCAATTGTCTTCCTACTCTCCTGAACTCCTACTATGGTTCTGTAGCATTTTCACCTAAAAAATATAGTAAGTGGGGTGAGCTAACAAAGCTCAGTAAGTAAAAGCCTATCTCCAATATGAGTTAGGGATTACATAGAAAAATATAACTCAAAGGTAACATGATAGCCAGTCATGACTACGGTGCAGTTAACAGTAAAATGCCACAATGGCCAATGATTAATAAGGCACAACAACAATTCTAAGTAATGGTGCAACATGGATATGGATAATGCTCACTCATCACAATCAACATGAATACACTGCCACAACAAAACGGTCACAGTCAAGTCCAATAAATAAGGAACTATCAACATGGAATTATTCATAGGGAAATGAAAACATCCTATGAATCCGACGTCAATATAACAATCAAACATGAATGATGCATTTACTCTGTTCAAGGTTTGGCAGACCCTCGGTCTTTTAGGGGCCCAGCATACCCCCCCCTTAACATGAATGCATATAAAATGCCCTTTTTACTCACTGCATAAAAATGCCATCATTGCCATGTGTCCGTTCACGGACTTGACCCAAAGGTCCCATAAATCAACCTGTAGGTCCTGTTAATCAGATAGCATCGGATGGATAATTTGACTGAGCACAAAACCTTACATTTATCATAAATCAATATTCCATGATAATTTCATAGGAAATGTATAAGGTATGGAATTTCATAACATAAATATACAATGATAAGCATAGTACAATGAAGCAAATCATGAGATAACAGTCAATAAGCATCCACTAGATGAGACAATATCAATGGTGGGACAATAACAGTGGGTATGTACATGAGTACAAAATTTTGACAGTAATAGAAAGAATGTGGCTTGGAAAACCACGTATAAGAGATAGGAGTTCACTTACCTTATCAGTGCGTCTTAGTATTCCGTGACCTTCCCCTTTCCTTTCCCCATTAAAACACATTTCAATTTTAATGCTATTTATCAATTTATGCCTCATTATTATAAGTATCTCCTTTACTAATTCAGACTCTACCATTGAGTCCAGAATGTCAAAGAAAATCGGTTTAGGCTTTCACGGTTTCCAACTTGAAGTAGTTTACCAAAAGGGCAAAATGGTCATTTACGTGTCTATTTTTTGGGTTCTGTTTTCACAAATTGGACTTTACTGTTGAGTCCAGAAGGTTTGAAATAATAAAAATTCACTAACTTAACTCAATCAGAGTTCGTTTGACTCACATTTGACTTAGGGGTATTTCGATCATTTTTGGCATTTTTACGGGTATTTTATTCTTTGAGACTCTGTCTCATAAAACGGACCTTTCCATTGGCCTTAGCATATTCGAGATAATAAGAAAACACTATTTATTCATTTATTTTGGTCTACAGGTTAATTATCTTAATTTATTCTAATTTAATTGATTTATTTTATTTAATTAATTATTTAAATGATATATATTTATTTCGGTGAATTGGGGTCATGTGTGCCTCAGTGGCACAGTGGTCCGTGTATCAATGTTTGGATCCTCCCTTCAATTTGGTCCTTTGTTCGAACCATGGGGGCAGCAGCCCCCGCGTATTTTTTTTCCATAAATCTTTGAACGAAATAGCGGACTACAGTTAAAACACAGATAGGATAACCTTGCCCCTATTAGCATATCAATTTAAATTCCATAACCGAATAGCTAAACAGCCCCATATACACATATAATTAAAATCAGAACCCTTCCTAAACGACGTTGCTTCAACATAAGCTAGCATAACACGATGCCGTTTTGGGCACTGTTCATCGTCTTGCCCCACGATTATCCGGCAAGGCTCCGGTAGGGTTCCGTCATCCCCTCAAGCGACGGCCAATATTTTTTGATCACTTTTTCGACCAAACTCATTGTGGTCTTCTTCAAAATTTCATGAGGATTCCATATCTAAACTTAGTTTTTTGATTGAAGCATTGGATCTCCACGAAAGAGGAAAAACCATAGCTCTGGCGATATTCCAATGAGCTGATTTTTCCTAATTTTGTGACACTTTCTCTACGGGTTTGAGCCAAAATCACCTCTACATGATTTCTACACTCTCTACCAACAAGTTACCACCATTAAAATCAAGGTTTATGCACAAATATTACAAACCCAAATCTATCGTAAAAACCTATAACTGCCTATATCTCCCTCATCTTTTGACCATTTTGCTCGATTCTTTTTGCAATAAAATCCTAAATTCATGCTGGTTATGTGTAATACTCCGACCCAAAACACCGAACAATTTTCTATGGCTTGAATAAGGCTCTGAATTTAAGCATTTTCCTCCAAGCCCATGAACAAGAATGGGGACATTTGACCTCCCAAAAACTTTTACCTTTCAGAATATTGCTGTGAATCCAAATAACCCTAGGGGAATTAGAGGGGTTTTGAAACAATGCCCAAATGAGCTTCCCCAGAGCTGCTTGATTCCAATCAATGAGCTTCTTTATCCCAAGCCGGCATTTCTAGGGCAAGTTAAATCATCCCATGTTACTTTAGATCCAGTTAGAATGAGATGGTTGCCACTCCAAAGGAAAGATCTCATAGCATGCTCAAGTTGATTAATCACCTTCTTAGGGAGGAAAAAAAATTAGTATGCTTATGGGCAAAGGTTAGGGATTCTTGGGAAGAATCATACCAATGTCAAGGTGAATGACTTTTAAGTCATTAAACTGTGAATTGATCAATGAATTGGTGGAAACTATCATTTGAACAAGGGCAACAGTTAATGCTCCTTTAGAAGATATAAGGTGACATAGAGTTGGGATTGTGAAATTTTGGAAATTGGTGGATTTAACAACAACTATGTATGAGAGATGGTCTAAGGGAGGCTTAATAAATAGTAACGTGAAGAGTTTGAGACTCCAGATGGATTGATGACAGATCAGAAATATGAGGATTCTTGAGTGAGTCATATAGTGTAAAGACAAATGGATCATTGGGAGGCAAATACTGATTGAACGAGACTATCAAGTGAACGTTATGAAATGTGAGGTTCTAAAGGGAGATTGACACATGATGAATGATCATTGGAAAAAATTCAATGGATCTTGTTGGTCTAGGTGACAATATAACCCAATTCAGTGCTTTATTGAGGTAACTAAATCTATTTCAAAAGATAAATGATTGATGACTGCTAATGACTTTTGAGGATCAACGTGATCTAACAATTAAAGAGGCAAAAATTGTGGCATAGTGTCTAGAAAAACTAATGAGGACAACGACTGTGTGAAAGTGATACATAATTCTTTGAGATACTATGATAAAAATTAAGATTAAGGTAGAAAGTAAGCATAACTCAATCTGTGAAACTAAGGAAGTAGAGAAATTCCATGGTGGGAAAGACTTGATATAATCTTGATAAACTTTGAAAGTCAAATGTAACGATAAAATGATGGGATGGCTAATTGATGTGGACAATCTTGAAAGATGATATGAAGTCACAGAATATACAAAGAATTCCCTATATGGTTGAATAAGTTCTTGAAAGAACAAATTTGAAAAAGTTGAATAATGACTGGGGAGAGAAATGTAACATATGATGAAAAACCGAATATGATGACAAGTATAAGAAATGAGACAATTGAATAACCTTGCAGAGCAAAGGTAAGTAAAACCAAAATAATGGGCAGCAAACTATCCTTTGGGCTACCAACTCTTTCAAAGGCAAGTCGTTCTCCTCCATCTTAGGGAGGCTTACTCTAGCTTGCTCAGTTTATAACATATGGCGTGAAAGGAATAGCAGATTATTCACCCAGATCCAGAAAAGTCCAAATGCCATCATAGCTCAAACTCAGGACATGATCCGTGGCAGGCTCACTCACTCAATAGGGATTCAGGACTCATCTTCCAATAGACATCTCCAGTTTACTTGGTCTTTGCCTGATAGCATATTTAAAATGTAATTTTTTTGCTGCTTGGGGTTGGGAGCTCTTCTGTTTTATGTATGCTCTGCCTTTCCCCTAGCTTGCCCGAGGGTATGCCCTCTTGTTTTGTTTTCTTTTTCTTTGTTTAGTTTTTTCCTTTTGTTGCTTTTGGTCGAGTGCTCTTCTGTTTGTAGAAGTCCATCCTTCCTCTAGCTTGTTCGAGGGTATGCCCTCTTGATCTTGTATTTTTTCTTTTCTTTTATCTAACTTATTTACCTATCAAAAAAAAAAAATTAAGAAGTCATAAGACTTTGAGATTTGAACTGATCAAATGACATGAAAAATTCAAGGTAAACCAAATATGAGAACACCATTAAGAATGCTTTCGAAGTAGACTGTCACATGAAGAATTAGTGACTGGGGTAAAAGACTGCCCTAAAATTTTCTAAGTATATGTACCATACTTTAATCTATGAAGGGATGAGGAATCAAAATTGGTGAAAAGATCAATTGTAAAAGGCCTTCATACCAGCCTATAATATGAAAAAAAAAAAAAAAAAATGGAGGAATTGATTTCCTCAACCTATCTAAATCGTAAAAGGATGAACACGAATTTGAAAACAAAGGCAAGAATGCCAATGAATAATACAAAATGAAATGAAGAGAGGATTGATAAATCTCCAAGAAATGGACACTTGATTGAGAAATCACAAATAGAAAGTTCAAATAAATTTGAGGTCACCCGTACAGGGGATAAATATTGTAATACAATGAGAATACGAGTAAACCATCCTGGCACGAGCTAAAAGATGTTCATGAATACAAAAGGGAATACGATGCTGAAAATACAAAAAGGGAAATACGAAAATTGTCATAATCAAAGAAAGTTCAATACACAAAAAGAAACTTAAATGGGTGACGTTGCAAATCTCGCAACCGAGCACATGGAGTAAATCTGAGGCAAAACTCGAGAAACAAAAAAAAAATAGGGAGGAGAAATTGGAAAGACAGTGGTATATAAGTTTCGGACATATGAAAATTCAAATCTTTTCTTCCAGATTACTATCCTAAGCCTCCATATGAATTCAAGTAGAATAATGTGAATCTATCAAGAACTCTGTCCTTAGTAAAACTTAAAGTATTTGAACGAAAGCCAAAACACTCTAAATGTTGGAAGTGGTGTAGTCTAGTCGCACTGTTGACTTCCTATGACCACTACCAAAGAAATGGATCGAAAAGAAACGATCAAGGTACTAGATACCTCTACCTGGCACATGATGCGCCATACGACACCAACGGAAGTTGACAGACCATGATCAGTAAGGTAATCACGACCTAGTACCAAATGAGATGAATATAACGACTAGACATGGAACTAGTCAAGATATTAGTAACAAGGGGAAATAGTCAGGTGACTGAAAAGATGACTCAAAGTGAGTAATGAAAGTAATATTGTAATATCCCGGAAATCTGACATGACCCAAACTATATTCTGACCTGATGAAAATAAGTTATGTGACATTAATAATTCAAAATAACTTCGAAATAACTTAAGATATAGTAAGCCATGACGGGATTTAAGGCCTTTAGATATAAAAATAACATATGGGCTCGGGAAATAACTAACCCAGACAACCGAGTGCCGGGATGAATAAATGAAGTTAATACGAATAATTAATTATAGAATAAAATAAAAATAAAAATATGAATATCATCTCAGACACGGACGGGTTGGCAAAATACTAATTATGCTATTTGAGCCTCGACTTTATGGCAAATTTACAAGCATTTTATAATGTAATATTTTATGGGATAAAATATCTATAAAATATGAGATACGGTAAGGTAGATCCAAAAAAATATGCTTATATATAGTCTTGTATATTTAAAGTGGCCAAAATAAAATAGAAAGAGGGAGAAGCTTCTAGGTCAGCCGAAGCTTTTGGACAAACAGGAGAGGAAATGTGAGAATTCTAGAAGAAGCCATCTATCTATAACTCTGTCTATAGAAAAATTAGGAAGCTTCTAGGAAGGAAGCTGCTAGAAGACTGGATCTTGAGAGGTGTAAAAATATGTACATATATATATATATATATGACGGAGAAAGAAGCAGCTTGAAGCTTCTAGAGCAGGAAAATTTCAGGCTGTTCAGCTCCATATACATCCCTGTTCGTAGGAAAATTGGGGGAAATTACGTTGGATGGGTTACAGTTGGGAACTGCAAACTGAGATTCGAGTTGGGTGTGTGTGGCTGTTGTTGGAGTTGCGATAGGGGGTGATGACGATACTGCTGCAGGGATTTATGTATATATGTGTGTGTGTGTGTGTGTGTGTGTATGTGTGTAAGCGGTGTAGCAAGTATATATTTGTGTGTGTGGCGGTGTAGGGAAAGAGGATTCTGCATGAGATGTTTGGGGTTGCTTGGGGATTGGTTGCGAGAAGGTGATTCGAATCAATTTGGGTACCATGAAATTGGCAGAAACGGCAGTTGGCGAAATCCCCTGTTTTGATCGAAGGTGGGTTTTGCGATGGTCGACAGAGGATGATGGCACAGTTGTATTGGCATGGATGGAACTGAACTTGGGATTGAAATTGAGCAGTAATCAGAGCTGCTGATTTAGGAAGACGTTGCACCGTAACCTGATTCGAACAGAGGTTGCTACTGGTGTTGCGATAGGGAGGCGATGACGGTGTTGTAGCAGGTGGAAAATAGGTGGAACATCAGGTGTATTGGGGAACCTGCTGTGACTGAAGGTGGAAGATGGCACGACTAGAAGATAGTTCTCGCAATTTAGGAGAGAGAACAACGTTTGGATGGCACAGGTGACCCATGTTATTGATTGAGGGAAAAGAGAAGCTAAAGGTTGAATTTGAATTTGGGATTTTGAGGTTGCTGCTACGGGAGTTATGATAGTATCATGGTTGCTGTAGATGGAGATATATATATATATATACATGCAGAAAATTGGGGGAAAAGCATGTCACGGCAGATTTTCCATCTCACGCGACATTGACGAAGGAGACCTTAAAGAGATGATGCAGATAGCGCACTGTATGGCACTAGATTGCTCAGTTGCTAAGATTGGTGTATTGCGAGAGTGGTTTTTCCAAATCTTGCATCCAAGGTGGATTCCTTTGCACCTCGAATATTTTAGCTTCTCTGGCCGAGTTGTTGTCCTAACCTTGATGCATAAAGTGCAAGTTGGCATTGTCTTCTATCGTGTGTTCTCTTGAAATTGGCTAGACAGTATGTGATACAGATCCATTCTTATATAATAGTTGCAAGCAAATTTTTGGGATGGATGCTGTTTTGAGGGACTAGATCATGAGCTTGATACTGAACTTTTATTTCAGTGGACGTGAGGATGTTAGCTCACCAGTTTGTGGAAAATCAGACTTTTACTTGAAGAAACAAAAAGCAAGGAGATCATGGTGGTCATTTGGATGGAATTGTTCAGGAGCAACAGTTCATGCTTTACAATTGGATGGTTCTGAAATTAATGGGATGGAGGCTATGGATTTCATAGCTCTGCAGGTTCTTGCTCCAAAATCATCAATTAGCAATGGCAAATGCTGGAAGGCCATTGAAGGTGTGGTCTCAACATAGATAAAGAATGACATTGAAGGAATTAGCTAAGAGCTTGGTCTCACATATGAAGGTGGACATGATACAATCAGACTGTTTGAAGCTGCTGAGTTAGAATGGGAAGAAAAGTTGCAGTAGCAATGGTAGTGATCTTGAATCTGTTCTGAAGGCAATAGAACAAGCTGTTTATTTGTTAATTAGGGAAGTAATGCAATATTAGTTGTAGCTTCAGCCTTGCGGTGGTGTAATTATTGGAGGCTATGGGTTTTAACCTTACTTGTAGCAATCGGAGCTATTGATTTGGAAGACTCTGCACAATAATCTGATGAGAGGAAGGGAAAGTTATTCAATGTCTGATGGATGGGATGATAAAGGGACAGAATCTGTCAGGATCATCATCTGCTTGGGGGAAAAAGGTTGAAGAAGCTAATGAAACTGGATTTAAAATGGCTGGCCGACTCGATCAACCTGCCGGTGTGTTTTCTTCAACTGCTGAACCGTGGACTGAAGATCAACCTCAAACTCTAGATGCACAAGAATTTGGTTCACGTTTGACTGCAATTCTCCAAAGGTTGGATATGTTCACATCTGAGGAGCATGATCTTCTGGATGTTGAATCAATTATGATGACCATCAGAAGGATAGTGCCAGGATATGCATGGACGTGGTTAACGACGTATCTGGAGGATATCTGTGAATAGAGATAAGCATATATTCAGGTGAGTAACTTGGACTCCTGACTTGGTGTATATTTTCTGTACTACCTAAACTCGTATGCTATACTGCTTTATATGCTGAACTGTTTTACACACGGTATTGTTTTAATGCATATTCTTTACATTGCATTACACGTGGCATGATTCTATCCTGTTTCTTGATATCTCCCGTTATTATTTTGATTTGGTCTGTTGTTCTAACTTGTCTACACCATTGGAGTCTTGTTCGATTCTATTTTGCTATGTTGAGTCTATTCTGGGCCCATTACAGGATTGAGCGGTTTTATGCCAGGGAGTGGATGGCTGGCTATGAGGCGTAGTGAACTCAGCATCCTTTCCCATCTGTATGACTGGCATTCTGTTTTTGTTTCTGTCCTGCTTAATTCTGTTTTGTTTCTGCTCTGATACTTGGATGCCTGGCTATGAGGCGTGGTGAACTCAGCATCCTAGTACTCAAGCATCTGTTCAGTCCTAATCTGTTCTGTTTGATCTGTCTGATCTGTTCTGTTGGTTCTGTTCAATTCTGTTATGTTCTGATTTGTTCTGCCTTGGCTCTGTTCTGATTTGTTTGTTCTGATCTGATCCATTGAGCTACATTTGTTCTACATGAGCTGCATTACTCTATTTGAGCTGCATTTGAGCATACATGTATATATAAACTGGATTTGAAACCCATGGCAGGAACCTATGTTACTCACAGAGCTTGTTTAAGCTCATTCCATTTATCTAACATTTTTCAGGGTATATCTTCATTGGATTAGAAGGCATAAGCACATGACACTAGTGGGCTGATAGGCCATCCCAAGTGAGGATCTGATGGCAATAATATGTGAAGACTTGGGTTTTAATGGATTGACTCTAGCTACTCAGGTGAGTGTGATGATATAGTTGACTTTATTTATATGCAATAGATGTCCAGGGATATGGCTCATAGTACTGGTACTCTGGAGGAATTTGATATGCTCTATGTTATATATCTGATATAGATGTACTTTTTGGTTAGTGTTATATATGTCTAATTATAGGCTTGCTCTGTGGTACATACCTCTAATTGTGGTATATTGATGAGTTGCGTTCTCGAGATAAAAAAAGTTTTAATTTCTGCTGTTCTGACCCTACATTTGGAATGCAATTCATCGCAAGGTAGCTAAATAGCATCACAACTTTGGCATCCGCGTAGGGTGGGGTGCGGGATGTGACAGAGTGGTATCAGAGCTAAGGTTAAAAATAGTTAAGATCGATGAGTACCACAAAGTAATATTTGAGCAACAGGTTAAGGTTATCTGTACAAGATGGAAACTTGAGGACAATACGATGTGAAATGATTTGGGAGTCATTGTTACAACAGAGCATTAACTCATGGATTAAACACCACAGAGTACCTGACCCATGGATATTAGGTCCCACTTTTGGAGACTAGATGTGGGATTATGGAAGTCTTTAGTAATAGACGATAAATCAGTAATTCTAAGGAATCTAAGGACTAGGGATCAACTGGTCTGAAGTTGTAAATATTGGAGATTCACTAGTATCACCGAGTGATATTTGAGTAATGGTTAATGATCTTTGGAGACATGATTGAAGTTGATTTTTCCTTGAATGATCAGGATGATCAGATGCTCAATACTTCTCGAGAGACAGAAGTAGGCCTATAAGTGGAATTGATGATCTTGAGAATTCAAGGATTATATCAGAGTAGCGCAGCGGAAAAGTAAGTTCTAGGTTAATGATTCGTTGGGAAAGATCAGACTAGAACTAAATTTGTGGACTATTTAGTGACTTAGTTGACTATATGATTGAGTAATTTTTGGTGACGATGGCATGTTTAGTCACTACAGTTAATAGTCCTTGGGAGAAAAGACTATGCTATGATAGAGATAAGCATATATTCAGGTGAGTAACTCGGACTCCTGACTTGGTGTATATTTTCTCTACTACCTAAACTCGTATGCTGTACTGCTTTATATGCTGAACTGTTTTACACACGGTACTGTTTTAATGCATATTCTTTACACTACATTACACGTGGCATGATTCTATCCTGCTTCTTGATATCTCCCGTTATTATTTTGATTTGGTCCGTTGTTCTAACTTGTCTACACCATTGGAGTCTTGTTCGATTCTATTTTGCTATGTTGAGTCTATTCTCGGCCCACTACAGGATTGAGCGGTTTTATGCCAGGGAGTGGATGGCTGGCTATGAGGCGTGGTGAACTCATCATCCTTTCCCATCTGTATGATTGGCATTCTGTTTCTGGTTCTGTTTCTGACCCGCTTAATTCTGTTTTGTTTCCGTTCCGATACTTGGATGGCTGGCTATAAGGCATGGTGAACTCAGCATCCTAGTACTCAGGCATCTGTTCTGTTGGTTCTGTTTAATTCTGTTATGTTCTGATTTGTTCTGTCTTGGCTTTGTTCTGATTTGTTTGATCGGTCTATTCTAATCTGATCCATTGAGCTACATTTGTTCTACATGAGCTGCATTACTCTATTTGAGCTGCATTTGAGCATACATGTATATATAAACTGGATTTGAAACCCATGGCAGGAACCTATGTTACTCACTGAGCTTGTTTAAGCTCATTCCATTTATCTAACATTTTTCAGGGTATATCTTCATTGGATTAGAAGGCATAAGGACATGACACTAGTGGGCTGAGAGGCAATCCCAAGTGAGGATCTAATGGCAATAATATGTGAAGACTTGGGTTTTAATGGATTGACTCTGGCTACTCAGGTGAGTGTGATGATATAGTTGACTTTATTTATATGCAATAGATGTCCAGGGATATGGCTTATAGTACTGGTACTCTGGAGGAATTTGATATGCTCTGTATTATATATCTGATATAGATGTACTTTTTGGTTAGTGTTATATATGTCTGATTATAGGCTTGCTCTGTGGTAAATACCTCTAATTGTGGTATATTGATGAGTTGCGTTCCCGAGATAAAAAAAAGTTTTAATTTCCACTGTTCTGACCCTACATTTGGAATGCAATTCATCGTAAGGTTCAGAAGCTTGCCTTTGGTTGGTTGCATTGTCGGTTGGGAAATCGGCAAGGCGGCTAACTGGCATCAACATAGGGTGGGGTGCGGGATGTGACAAATATACCCCTAGCCATAAATCTAACAACTAAAGAAATATGCATGGGAATGTTAATACTAAGATTTAGGGACAATGAGTTTACAGTCTCGAGGAAGTTAAAAAGTCAAACCCTTGACTTTAAAATTCACTATTGAATTAAAAAAAAAAATACAAAAGAACTCTAAACTCTATATAAAGAAATTTTCTTGCTTGAGAATATTGTCACGACCCGAAACCCACCCTATGCGGATCTCGTGTCGCGGGGCCGACCTAATGGCCGTCCCTACTTTTTCATTCTTTGTATCAATGATAGCAATAAATAATATAAACTTAAATGGTACATCAGCGAAAGTCTGAATATAAGATTGTTTAACAACTGAAACTATAAACCGACATAAACATAACATACAACCACTCTTAGGTGGTGAGTACATGGGAGAGACTCTACTCACTTCTATCATGCTCCTCAACTATCTCCCTAAGCTCCTGAACTCCCACTGTGGTTCTGTAGCCTTCTCACTTGAAACATTAGTAAGTGGGGTGAGCTAACAAAGCTTAGTAAATAAAAGCCTATCTCCAATACGAGTTAAGGATTACATAGAAAAATATAACTCAAGGGTAACATGATAGCTAGTCATGACAACGATTGCAGTTAATAGTAAAATGCCACAATGGCCAATGGACAATAAGGCACAATAACAATTATGAGTAACGATGTAGCATGAATATGGATAAGGCACAAGAATCACAATTAACATGAATACTGCCACAATAAAACGGTCACAGTCGAATTCAATAAATAGGGAACTATCAACATGGAGTTATTCATAGGGAATAGAGACATCCTATGAATCCAATAAATGTCTACACAACAATCAAACATGAGAGATGCATTTACTCTGTTCAGGGTGTGGCAGACCCTCGATCTTTTGGGGGCCCGGTATACCCCCCTTAACATGAATGCATATAAAATGCCCATTTAACTCGCTGCATAAAAACGCCATCATTGCCATGTGTCCATTCACGGACTTGACCCATAGGTCCCATTAATCGACCCGTAGGTCCTGTCAATCAAATAGCATCAGATGGGTAATGTGATTAAGCACAAAACTCGGCATTTAACATAAATCAAGATTCCATTGTAATTCCATCTATAATGTATGGAACATCATGACATAAGCATACAATGATAGGCATCAGTACAATGAATCAAATCATGTGATATCAATCAATAGGCATCCACCAGATAGGACAAATATCAATGCTGGCATGATAACAGTGGATACATATATGAGTACAAAGTTTTGGCAGTAATAAAAAGAATGTGGCTTGGAAAACTACATATAAGAGATAGGAATTCACTTACTTTCTCAATGCGTCTTAGTATTCCATGACCTTCTCATTTCCTTTCGAGTCTCCTTTGGTCCTTCCCCTTGTTTCAATCTAGTTTCTGAAAATGAATGCTTGAATTCCCTAAACCTTTCATTGGAATCAACATTCCCAACATCTGGATCAGTATTCAATCCATTTCCAATATTGCTCCTCTCACGCCTCCATTTCGAATTCTGCTAGACCTCGACACCTTTGCCAAAGGAACAATTGGTGCAATGACCGGATCAATTTAGTAGCATTCTGAAATAGAACAACTGAAGAACTCCGAATAAAAATTGCATCAATGTCCAACAGATCAACCATGGGAACCTCATACAGCACCGGAGGACCTTCGCACGCAATGGCGATGGAGAAATCAAGTTGTTCTCCATCCAGCAATGGAGCACTTACGGCAACATCTCCCTTAGATCCATCTCCCAAGTCTTCACTTCGTCTCCTCCTGACGCCACCATTTCGCCACATACCATGTAGAGATCTGAAAAAAAATGCGGGAAAATTTTTCGTTTTGCCGGTAGGATATTTGGCATACACGGTTTTGTCGGTCAAGCCTGGTTTTGCCGGTAAAGCATCTAAATGCGTCAGTTCACCATTTGACATGTTTAAAGGCATATTTGGAGTGTGTCATAGAAGAGAAATATGCTTAGAATATTGTGAGGTAGCTACTGTTCAAATTTTAGCTAAAACGGAAACCGTTTCAAAATTGGACAAAAAGGACGTTCGGGTGGCCCTGGTGGAACGGGCCTAAAACGACCTCAAATGAAAATATTTTCTTCTAAGAGTTTTCATTTAAAATAATTTTATGAACATTGGTTAAAACAAAATTTTGAATTGAAGCTTTTAGGAATGGGTTGTAGAGTAACGAGGTTTCGGGCTCATTAAGGAAAAAATGGTCATTTGCCCTTAGCCCCTTTGTCCACCACTATAAATACAGCCCCCTTAGACCATTTTTATCATAAATTGGGTCTGCAATTACAGAATTCACGTTCTTATAGAGAGAGAGTGAGAAAAGCCCTAGAAATTCAAGAATTCAAGCTGCCGAAACACATATTTTGAGTGGGATTTTGGCCGAACTTTCTTCTGGAAAGTTGTTTGTCCCCACGAGTAATATATCCTCACCAAACAGTTTGGCTATCCAGAAAGTACAGCTTCTACAGTATGTGAAAAACTGATTTTAGGTATGGTTTCTCGCTAAGCTAGGAATAGATTTAGTTTTTCTTGCTTTGATACATGTTGGTTGAGCTGTATAGATGTTTAATTAATGCTAGGAAGTTACCTAGGTGGTGTCGAATTGAAATACCTAGAGTTGGAAATTTAGGGCTTTATGTATTCTTTGGTTTATTTGATGTTTTGTTGCCATGAGGATGATGTATCTTGTCTTTGTATTTGATTGCTATATTTGATGTGTATTTATGTGATATTTACTTGACATATTGGAAGGGAATGAGTTGTGTAATGTATTAGTCTTTTATGTGATGTTAGCGACTTTGTGAAATTCATTGTGGTTGGTGAAATGGTGACATTGTGGCTTGAAAAATATGTTAAGTTGTGTGGTTACGATCTATGGTATGTGAAGCATGGTGTGGAAATTTAAAGTTATGAATCATGTGGGGTTTAAAGGCATGACTTGAAAATGTACACCATGTGTTTGATCAATTGTCACATTGAATTTGCATGATGAAATCATGGCATGTTGGCATGGTGAAATTCTTTGGACACATGGTGTGAGTTGAGCACGAAGTGCTATGCATTATGAGGGTGTAGATCCTGTGGTGAAAAACCCAAAATTGGCCATTTGGTACTCGCATGCCAACGGGGTCCGGACCGTGAAGCGAGACATGTATCAGTGCTTGATTGACCCGACGGGGAGCGGCCCGTGAAACAGGTGTGGTACTCGATGGACCATCGGATGC
Source organism: Nyssa sinensis (assembly GCA_008638375.1). Taxonomy (NCBI): domain Eukaryota; kingdom Viridiplantae; phylum Streptophyta; class Magnoliopsida; order Cornales; family Nyssaceae; genus Nyssa; species Nyssa sinensis. The sequence continues at coordinate 5,111,590 of CM018033.1, forward strand.
GATCCGTAAAACCGAGACATGGGCGTGGCATGACATGGCATAGAGTTGACATGGGTATGACATAGAGTTTGCATGTGTGAGTCATGCATAGCGTGTTGCATTGCATTAAACAACGGGAAGGGAAATTATATCTTGAAATTGTACACTTGCACACACCACGTCCTAAATTTGTTGCTAGTATTAGTGAGTTATCATACCAGCAGCTGAGCTGACCCATTCGTGGGCAATACATTTCAGATGAGGCACCAGCTGCTTGAGACTTCCTTGAGTGTTGAAGAAAAAGGAAGGAAATGGATTTTGTAGAAGATTTGACCTTTGGGGGCATGTTTTGAATGTATGGGCATAAGCCCACTTTGTTGTATTTTATATTTAAACTTATGTAAATTGTAAACCTTAGGCCTTGGGCCATTTTAAAAAATGTATGAGTTGGAACTCAATGAATGTATGATGTTTGATTTAAATGTATACTAGAGGTTACTTGATATTCGGGAGTTAAATATGCATTAAATGGAAGTGTTAGAAAATAGTGGATGCATGTTTAAGAGTTGATGGATTTTGATGCAATTATACCCATATATGTTGTGATTATTAGGTGATGAAAATACTTGGGAAAAACAAAGGAGACTATGTCGAATTTTTGGTAGAATCAAAGTGGGAAATAGGTGTGTAAATGACTTTTTAAAAGGAGTGAAAAAAAATGTCAAAATGGGGGTTTAGGAACCTTGAACAAGGGGGATAAAAATGGGAAGAAAAGAGGGCTTAAAGGACTTGGAAAAAATTCAAAAAGGGAAAAATTGGTTGTAGCCATGAACAGTAACTTGAAAAATATCAGAAACTGCTCTCTGTGCTACAGTGTCGTGAACAGTGCAGGAACCAGCCCCAGCCGCCGCAGCCCACGCACCCTCGCGCCCGCGCGTGCCTGCGCGCCGTGCGCCCAGCGCCCCACGCCGCGCCCCCGCGCCCCTGCCGTGCGCATGCTGCTGCTCACGCGCGCGCCCACTGCTGCCCATGCGCGCGCGCCCACTGTTGTCTTGCTTACTGCCACCTGCTGTCCAACCTATGGGCAGCCATTGTTTTGACCATGTTTTGGCCATGTTATGACCTATTTTCCAAGGGCATTTTGAGGCCATTAAATCATGAGTTTGACCCAAACTTTTGAGTTCATTTGAGACCATTTTAGGCCATGATATAAAGCCAAGTTGGGACAATTTATGGGACACTTTTTAGGCATAGATTTCAAGGCCATGTTTGGCCATCCACTAGCGCTAACTTTGGGCTGATAGTGGGACAAGCATTTAATTTTTAATCTTGCAGGAAAAATTTGGGGAATAATGCGGGAGATTTAATTTAAATTTAATTCATTGTCATTTATTTATTCCTTTTCTTTCATTCAGTCGCTCCCCGGGTTCATGGAAATTCGGGGCGTGACATACCAACAGGTCATGGATTTCCCAATCTTCTATGCCAGGGTTTCAGAGAGCGAAAGTGATGGCTGAAGGCGGTGCGACGGTGGTTGCGATGGTGACTGGCTGTTGATTTTGTAATTGCGACTGCTGTTGTTGTTGTGATGAAAGGGATAGTGGGGCGATTGGATCACCGATCTCATCGGAATGGACAATAGTCTGGGTCGGGATTTGGCCGTAGATCTAGGCTGTGTTGGTGGTGTCTACAATGCGCTAGTGGAGGTGATGGTGGTCTGTTAATGGTGCACGGTGGCAAGGATTGTTGGTTACGGCGATGGGCTTGTAGTTGTAGAGGAGCGACATAACATAAGAGAGGTTGGAGATGGCGGAGCAGACCACATCAAGTTCATCTTGCGTGCTGCAACACACCACCACTGGTAGGCTAGGGCAGTGGCTGATCATCCCAATAGATCCGCCCAAACCCATCGCTGCTCCATCTCGCCCACTGCCTCGATCCCCCACAATCCCGATAGTCCCCGCATATCACAGTCCCTTCGATTTTGTGGCACACACCCTTGCTTCTGCTTCCTCTCCTTCCGTTATTGCTTCTCATTTCTCCTTCCCTCTCCCTCTCTCTCTTTTTCTTCCTTTTTTTCCTCTCTCTCTCCCTGACCTGCAACCCCCCTCTTTCAGTGCCCCTCACTTCTCCCTTTCTCTAATCTTTTTATTTCAACCCCCTTCCTTCCCTCTAATTTGTTCCTTTATCAACTTCAACTTTTTGTTTTTGAAATAAATCTCCTAGATCCATAATCTTTGCCTTCCTCCCTTATCATAATTATGTGCATACTTATCCACATATACACATACTGTTTACCATATTTATATATCATGCTTCCATATATATATATATATATATATATTTACTTATTTTTCTTTTATTTCATTTTATTTTATTTGCATTTTATTTTTATTTCGATATTCATTCATGGCTTGCTCAGGCATCGCCCCGTTATTGTTTGTATATTCGAAACCATTGAATTTTTACACCGTCCATTTTATTCAATATTTAAACTGAAAGCCCTAACGGCTCGGGTTTACATGGCTCGATCGATTGAAATTTGGGTCAGGGTATGACATTCTACCCCCCTTAAAACGAGTTTTGTCCTCAAAACTCAAATGTTCATAATCTAAGAGACCCTATCATCTCCTCATGCCAATTTCTTCATTATAGTTCGCCTTTTTTTTTTCCCTTTTTGTCTTTTGAACTTATCTCCAATATTCAAATATTATATTCTCAAGCGAGAAGATCTCTTTATACAGGGTTCACAGTTCTTTTGTATTCCTCTTTGTTTTAATTCAATAGTGAATTTTGAAAGTCAAGGGTTTGACCCCTTTTGACTTCTTGTCTCTAAATTTTAGTATTAACATCCCCATATGTATTTCCTTAGTTTCTAGAGCCGTGGCTAAGGGTCTATTTCTTTCATTACTCACCCTAAGTCATCTTTTCAATTACTTGACTATTTTCCCTTGTTACCAGTATCTTGGGTGGTTCCCCGTCTAGTCATTATATTTGTCTCATTTGATATTAAGTCATGATTATCTTACTGTTCATGGTCTCTCAACTTCCATTGGCATCGTATGGCATATCATGTGCCAGGTAAAGGTATCTAGTACCTCGGTCTTTTTTTTTTTATCCGTTTCTTTGGTAATGGTCATAGGAAGTCAACGGTGTAACTAGACTACACCACTTCTATCGTTTTAAGTGTTTTGGACTTCTCATTCTAGTGCTTTAAGTTTTACTAAAGACAGAGTATCATGTTCCCTTTTGTTTCCAGGAGCATCCTTTTGGTTTGTGTTGAGACGGTTTAGTTGTATTCTCTTTGCATTACAATATTTATTCCCTGCTCGGGTGTCCTCAATTTATTCAAACTTTCCATTTGTGATTCTCAGTCAAGTGTCCACTTCTTGAAGATTTACCAATCCTCTTTTCATTTCATTTTGTATTATTCATTGGCATTCCTACCTTTGTTTTCAAATTCGTGTTTATCCTTTTATGATTTAGATAGGTTGAGGAAATCAATTCCTCCATTTTTTTCCACATTATAGGCTGGTACGAAGGCCTTTTACAATTGATCTTTTCACCAATTTTGATTGCTCATCCCTTCATAGATTAAATTATGGTACATATACTTGAAAATTTTAGGGTAGTCTTTTACTCTAGTTACTGATTCTTCATATGACAGCCTACTTCGAAAGTGTTCGTAACAATGTTATCATTTTTGGTTTACCTGGAATTATCCACATCATTTAATCAGTTTAAATCTCAAAGTCTTATGACTTGTTAATTTATAACCATTCTTTGGCTTTACTTACCTTTGCTCAGAAAAGTTGTTCAAATGTCTCCTTTATTATGCCCGTCATTATATTTGGTTTTTCAGCATATGTTACATTTCTCTCCTCAGTCGTTATTCACTTTTACCAGTTTTGTCTTTTTAAAGAACTTATTCAATCGTATATGGAGTTCTGTGACTTCATATCAAGTTTTAGGATTGTTCACATCAATTAGCCATCCCATCATTTTATCGTTACATTTGACATTCCAAGTTAATCAAGATTAAGTCAAGTTTTTCCCATCATGAAAATTCTCTACTTACTTAGTTTCATAATTCCGTTATTCTTACTTTCTATCTCAATCTTAATTATTCTCGTAGCCCAGAGAATTATGTATCACTTTAGCATAGTCATTGTCTTTACCAGTTTTCCTAGACATTATGCTACAATTTTTGTCTCTTCAATTGTCAAATTATGTTAATCTTCAAAAGTCATTCAGAGTCATCAATCATTTATCTTTTGAAATAGATTCAGCGAACTCAATAAAGTACTCCCTATAATTAGGTCTTGTTGTCACCTAGATCAATAAAATCCATTGAATTTTTCCCAATGATTAGTCCTTAAAATGTCAATCTCCTTTTAGAAACATAACTTTTCATAATATTCACTTGATAGTCTCATTCAATCAGTATTTGTCTCCCAATGATCCATTTGTCTTTACCCTGTATGACTCACTCAAGAATCCTCATATTTCTGATATGTCATCAATCCATTTGGAGTCTCAACTCCTCACGTCACTATTCATTAAGTATTCCTCAAACCATCTCTCATATATATTTGTTGTTAAATCTACCGATTTTCGAAGATTTCACAATCCCAATTCTATGTCACCTTATATCTTCCAAGGGAGCATTAACCGTTGCCTTTGTTCAAACGATAGTTTCCCCTGATTCATTGATCAATCCACAGTATAATAACTTACGAGTTGTAAACCTCGACACTAGTACAATTCTCCCCAAAAATCCTTAATCTTTGCCCTTAAGCATACTACTTTCTCCCAAAAGTCACTATTTTTTTGGTCATCTTAATCGTCCAAGAAATATCAAAGTCAGTTATAGCATAGTCTTTCCCAAAAACTATTAACATTAGTATTTAACAAGCTATCGTCTTCCAAAAGTCACCGATCGTTTAACTATTTAAATCCTTAGATTCTTAGTTCCTTTAAGAGTATCTAATCGGTTAATTATCGTGTACTTATGATCTATACCCCATATGCTCTATGTATATCATTCATGAATAATGATTTCCTTGTAGTACCTCAAAATTCATATATCATCTCAATTTCATGGTTTCTCTAACCGATTTACTACAATCAGATCACACCTTATCTTAGATCACAAGATTCATGGACTTCTTCCTAATATTTATTCATCTTGTGTCAGCCTCTTTCCAAAATCAATACATTTCATAAGATCAATTCTAGCAATCTTGCTCATTTAGTAATTGTCTTCAAGACTCTATTTATCTCTACTCTATCAAGCTTTACTCCTGACTTACTAAAGACTTTTCATATTTCTGGCACATCATCAATTTATTTAGAGTATCCATTCCTCCTGTAATTATCCATTAAGTTTCCTTCAACTATCTCTCATTCAAGCTTCATTTGTTTATCCACAACATTTATCGAAATCTCGCCTAATATTTCCAATGTAATTCCTCGAAAATCTTCATTGTTTATCTTTTAAACATATTACTGTTCCTTAAAGGTCATCATTTACTTAATCGTCTCAATTGTTCGAGAATTAGCGGTTTCTATCATAACATATAGTCTTTTCCCCCAATATATAGTATTCATCAATGATAAACCTCTCGATAGTACTAAAACAGTTAACATGTAACATAGAGGTCCTGTTTCTAATTTCAACTTAGTAGTAAATGAGGGAACTATAAATCAAATATTTAAACAATATATAGGCAGATTGTAAGCAATTGGAAAATACCTACGACTATTGGTACAGTAGCCAATCGTCTCCTGATGGTGTTTTTGAGACATTATCCTTGGTGGACTTTTAGGTAGTTGGGCATTTAGTTATGCCTCTATTGTCATCTTTAACCTTTTTGCAAAGTTCTTTCCCACCCCATTTTGTAGTCTTTACTAGTGCCACTACTTCATTGTAATGGTCAACCGCTGGGGCCTGATTCTGGGTAAAGCTTTGGTGACTCTTTTTATAAGGCGTTCTATTCTATTCAATTGATCTATCCAATCCATCTCAGTCAGATGATTTTTGGCTATCGGCTTATTCCGGGTGTTAACCTTTTCTGTAAAAGATAATCCATTAATGTATACGTAAAATAAGAGTAAGTGTTCACATAACAGTCTATCTTAATAATGTCAGTGTTATCTATCGACTGACTCTTAGACTTTAACCTTTCTAGTACTCTAATCCTGTCTCCCATGACTCACTAGAACCTAAGACTCTACTCTGATACCAAGCTATCACAACTCGAAACCCACCCTATGCAGATCTCGTATCGCTGGGCCGACCCAATGGTCATCCTACTTTTTTCATTCTTTGTATCAATGATAATAATAAATAATGTAAACTTAAACAGTACATCAGCGGAAGTCTTAATATAAGATTTTTTAACAACTAAAAACTATAAACTGACATAAACATAACATAGAACCACACTTAGGTGGTGAGTACATGGGAGAGATTCTACTCACTTCTATCATGCTCCTCAACTGTCTCCCTAAGCTCCTGAACTCCTACTGTGGTTTTGTAACCTTCTCACCTGAAAAATTAGTAAGTGGGGTGATCTAACAAAGCTTAGTAAGTAAAAGCCTATCTCCAATACGGGGTAGGGATTACATAGAAAAATATAACTCAAGGGTAACATGATAGCCAGTCATGACAACGATTGCAGTTAACAGTAAAATGCCACAATGGACAATAAGGCACAATAACAATTGTGAGTAACGGTGTAGCATAAGGATAAGGCACAATAATCACAATCAACATGAATACTGCCACAATAAAACGGTCATAGTCGAATCCAATAAATAAGGAGCTATCAACATGGAGCTATTCATAGGGAATAAAGACGTCCTATGAATCCAATAAACGTCTACATAACAATCAAACATGAGAGATGCATTTACTCTGTTCAGGGTTTGGCAAACCCTCGGTCTTTTGGGGGCCCGGCATACCCCCCTTAACATGAATGCATATCAAATGCCCATTTAACTCAAGGCGTAAAAATGCCATCATTGCCATGTGTCCATTCACGAACTTGACCCGTAAGTCCCATTAATCGACCCGTAGGTCCTGTCAATCAGATAGCATTAGATGGGTAATGTGACTGAGCACAAAACCCGACATTTAACATAAATCAGGATTCTATTGTAATCCCATTAGAAGTATATAATGTATGGAACATCCTGACATAAGCATACAATGATAGGCATCAGTACAATGAATCAAACCATGAGATATCAGTCAATAGGCATCCACCAGATAGGAAAAATATCAATGGTGGGATGATAACAGCAGATACATACATGAGTACAAAGTTTTGGCAGTAATAGAAAGAATGTGGGTTGGAAAATCACATATAAGAGATAGGAATTCACTTATTTTATCAATGCTTCTTAGTATTGTGACCTTCCCCTTTCTTTTCGAGTCTCCTTTGGTTTTTCCCCCTGTTTCAATCCAATTTCTGAAAATGAACGCTTGAATTCCTCAAACCTTTCACTGGAATCAACACTCCCAACGTCTGGATCAGTTTTCAATCCATTTCCAATATTGCTCCTCTCACACCTCCATTTCGAATTCTACTAGACCTCGACACCTTCGCCAAGGGAATAATTGGCGCAATGACCGGATTAATCTGGAAACATTCCAAAACCGAACAACTAAAGAACTCTGAATAAAAATTGCATCAATGTCCAACAGATCAACCACGGGAACCTCGTACAGCACTGGAGGACCTTCGCATGCAATGGCGATGGAGAAATCAAGTGTTTTCCATCAGGCAATGGAGCACTTGCGGCAACATCTCCCTTAGATCCTCCTCCCAAGTCTTCGCTTCCCCTCCTTCTCACACCACCATTTCGCCACATACCAACAGGTCATAAATTTCCCGATCCTCTACGCAAGGGTTTCAGAGAGCAAAAGCAACGGCTGAAGGCGGTGCAACGGTGGTTACGATGGTGACGGTTGTTGATTTTGTCGTTGCGGCTATTGTTGTTGTTGTGATGAAAGGGATAGTGGGGCAATTAGGTCACCAATCTTATCAAAACGGACAATAATCTGGGTCGGGATTTGGCCATAGATTTGGGCTGTGTTGGTGGTGTCTACAGTGCGCTGTTGGAGGCGATGGTGGTCTGTTAATGGTGCACGGTGCAAGGACTGTTGGTTACAGCGATGGGCTTGTAGTTGCAGAGAAGCGACATAACGTAAGAGAGGTTAAAGACGGCGGAGCAGACCACTTCAAGTTTGTCTCGCGTCCTACAACACACCACCACTAGCAGGCAAGGATGGCGACCGACCATCCCTAACCGTCGCCCACTGCCTTAATCCCCCACAATACCGATAGTCCCCGCTGTGCTTATCACAATCCCTCCAATTCTGCGGCACACACCCCTGCTTCTGCTTCTTCTCCTTTTGTTACTGCTTCTCATTTCTCCTTCCCTCCCCCCCTCTGTCTTTTTCTTCCTTTTTTTTTTCCTCTCTCTCTCTCTCCTTGACCCGCAACCCCCTCCCCCTTTCAGCGCCCCTCACTTCTCCCTTTCACTAATCTTTTTATTTCAGCACCCTTCCTTCCCTCTAATATGTTCCCTTATCAACTTCATCTTTTTTTAAAAAAATAAATCTCCTAGATCCATAATCTCTGCCCCCTCCCTTATCATAACTATGTCATACTTATCCACATATACACATATTGTTTACCATATTTATATATCATGCTTCCATATATATATATATATATATTTACTTATTTTTATTTTTATTATTTCTTTTTCTTTTTCTTTCATTTTTATTTCATTTTATTTTATTTGCATTTTATTTTTATTTTGATATTCATTCATGGCTTGCTCGGGCATCACCCGTTATTGTCCGTATATTCGAAACTATTGAATTTCCACACTGTTTGTTGGAGATAGTATTTGGGAGAGACCAATTGCTTTGAAGATGTCTGTTGGAGATAGTGTTTGCAATCCCTTTTGAGGTAGCGAGCCTGCCACGGATCATATCCTGAGCTTGAGCAATGATAGCCTGGGGAGTTCTCTTTAAAGTGGTGAACAATCTACTATTCTGTTCTCTCCAAATGGTATAGACTGTGCATGCGAGAGTAAGCTTGCCTATAGTAGAAGAGAATGCCTTGCCCTTAAAGGTATTGCTAGCCCAAAGAACAATCTGCTGCCAATCTCTTGAGGGGCATCGGAACCCACATAAGGATAGCAAATGAGACCATATGATGGACGAGAAGGAGCAAGAGAAGAACAAATGATTGTGACTCTCGGCCTCGCGCATACAAAGAAGGCATTTGGAATTAATGCCAAGCTGGGAAAAGAAGAGACGGTCCTTGGTATTAAGGCTATTCCGGATGGCCATCCAAAGGATAAACCCAGCCCTGGGTAAGGCTTTAGGGTGCCAGACTAGCTTCCACCAATGGACCAGGGGTTTACGGCAGCGCAGAAGATCCCAAGCTGAGGTGATGGAGAAGTCCTCATCGGGGGAGGGTAACCAAATAGCCTTGTCTTCCCGTTGGGGGGATGGATGAAGGTTGGAGGGCATACCATTTTTGAGTTCAAGTAAATGAGGAGAGTTAGCTATAGGCCAGTTCCAATGATGATCCAAGATGATGGAGCTAACTTTAGCCTGTCTCCCCAGACCCGAATCATAGATAACTCTAGCCCCCATATTGTCAATAATGGAGCCATTGGGGAGCCAGTAATCAAACCAAAGAGATGCAAAGAGGCCATTACCAATAGACATTTTGATGCTAGATTCGAACAAAGATCAGAACTGAAGCATTTTTCTCCAAGTCTAAGAGCAAGATTGGGGACACTTGACCTCCCAGAAGCTCTTGCCTTTCAGCAAATTACTACGAATCCAAGTAACCCAAGGGGAATGAGAAGGATTTTGGAATATGGCCCATATAAGCTTCCCCAAAGCTGCTTTATTCCAATCAGAGAGTTTCTTTATTCCAAGACCCCCTTCATTTCTGGGACACGTTATATCATCCCATGCAACTTTCGCCCCAGATGAGATGAGATGGTTACCACTCCAAAGGAACGACCTCATTGCTTGCTCAATTTGATTAACCACTTTCTTGGGAAGAATGAAATGGGAGGACCAGTAAACTTGAATGCTAAACAGCACTGATTTGATAAGTTGAAGCCGTCCAGCATAAGAGAGGGATTTGGTAGACCAATGGGAAATTTTCCCAATGATACAATGAACCAATGATTTGCAATCCTGGGCTTTCTCACTCTCTCTCTATAAAAACGTGAATTCTGTAATTACAGACCCAATTTATGATAAAAATGGTCTAAGGGGGCTGTATTTATAGTGGTGGACAAAGGGGCTAAGGGCAAATGACCATTTTGCCCTTAATGAGCCCGAAACCTCGTTACTCTACAACCCATTCCTAAACGCTTCAATTCAAAATTTTGTTTTAACCAATGTTCATAAAATTATTTTAAATGAAAACTCTTAGAAGAAAATATTTTCATTTGAGGTCGTTTTAGGCCCGTTCCACCAGGGCCACCCGAACGCCCTTTTTGTCCAATTTTGAAACGGTTTCCGTTTTAGCTAAAATTTGAACAGTATCTACCTCACAATATTCTAAGCATATTTCTCTTCTATGACACACTCCAAATATGTCTTTAAACATGTCAAATGGTGAACTGACGCATTCAGATGCTTTACTAGCAAAACCGGGCTTGACCGACAAAACCGTGTATGCCAAATATCCTACTGGCAAAACAAAAAATTTTCCCTCATTTTTTTCAGATCTCTACATCCTTCCCCCCTTAAAGAAATTTCGTCCCGAAATTTAAAATTATACTTCTTCCACAAAATAATAAAAGATTAATTCAAAATGCATTGTAACATGGAGACATACGGCCTTATCCTGGATCATTCACCTCTCCCTCAGCCAGGCGATGTCGAATACATTACTCTCACCTATTACCCCCTCCCCCCAAGGGAACCTCGTCCACTTGGGCGGGCGTGCAGCGGTGTACAGCCATCTCCACACTCCCTGCTAGGGTCTGGTTCTGATCCCATATGTAACGGCCCACTACCCATGTGACAATGCATAATGAAATCCTCAAAATATGTTGGCTCCTCAATGCCAATTCTCTAAATCCATCCAAGTATCATGATTCACCTTCATAGTTCAACACAAAATAATAAAAATAAAGGAAAATTCTCACTGTTTACAAGGATACCTCAAGATCTCTCACACATGTTATGACCATCCAATCTACCTCACATCAAACTATGAAATCATCCAACAATCCATTACCATGTTCTCCATACATCACCAGCACTTCAGTGTATTTCCATAATCTAATATCGTGCAAGTACTACAATTATCCATACGACATCAATGTCATAATGTTAAAGTAAGGCCCTCATCATCCACCTTAGCCTACATACAGTCGAGGCTAAGTGTTATGCATTAATAAAGAGTAGCCTATGTATTTCAAACTCATAGATATTACCTGAATAGTCAATTGTAGGACAATGTAGTTTACGTACTCCAATCATGAAACTTAAAGCAAAACATCTAGGTTCAGAAGAACAATTCATCGAGAAGGAAAACAAATTTTTTTCGCAATTTCTTCTAAGGTTATTCTAACTCATCATTGTCCTAGGCAATAATTTCATTAAAGTCTCCTAACCATTGAGGGTCTTAGTGAAACTCTTCACCAATTTCAATCATGAATATACATCAATCCTTACCCACATTTATCAAAATCACTTACACATAAACATCTTTAAACATGTTCCTATACCTGCATTGATTACCATCAATCTGTATGGAAAAATCATAGTCGCAGTGTTATAACGGTTACTAAACGAGTATGCATATATCCATCCCAGCATATAAGTATCCATAAATAAGCATACAGCTTAGCATATAGGTAAACAGGCACATAGTCGACCCTATGGATGTCCAAGCATAGAGCCCATCTTATAAATCACTACGCTCATAGTCTACCTCATAATTCACTTGGTCCATCACATAGACGTAGGCATCTAGTCCCAGTTCATCAATCATCCAACATACCACATCTTACTCCAAGTCTCTCCTTCTTCATCTTTTTAAGCTTTCAAGCTTTCAAATTTGTATTATCCAAAAACATGTTCCAAATTACATTCTAACATGCAAGCACGCACGTATCTAATCTGTAAGGGTTTTAAAATAAAATATGTACTATATGTGTTTCACGCGTAGGAGAAATTAGCATACCCTAGTTATTCCCACATACTCTACACATATAGTAAGGAAAAAAAATCTTACACGTAACACGTATGACAAACCAAGCAAACATGGCAATTACTTAAGATACATCGTATTTCCTTCATGTATGTAATACATATTCATGCCAGTTCGCCTTAGGTAATTCATTTTTTTTTCTTGTTGCCTTAAATTGCATTATTAGGTATCTTTTCCTTTTCCCTGTATATAACTAGGTGATAACCCTTCATGGATCACAGCTCTTTTCGTTACTGGGTGATGGATTGGCCAGTCCATGCACTTGTAACTCAAAACCTGTTACCAATTCGGTATAGTCATAATACAATTTCAAGTGATCCTAATTACTTGGGTTTATAACCTAGTATATACATTTCTACATCATACGATCATAACAAGCAATATATACATAACATGACTATTATACACGATACAATCATAAAAAAAAAAAAATAGATGTTAAGCACACAATCAGTTATACCAACCAAAACAATCCATACGTACACACTAACAAGAACATACTCAATGCACACTTACGATATACACATATGTTTTTAAATTAGCTATCCATGTCTTTATTATCTTCTCCTCATAAGCATGTTAAACACATCAAGTAATTTATACTCGTAAGTGGTTAGTCTAACATACTAATAGAGACAAGCACATTCCATGCATTATAATTTCACCGAATTACGCCATACTTAATTAGGTAAGTCTGTTAGAAAGATATTTGAAACTCTCTCCTAACTGGTGGTAGCAATATCAATACCCAAGACAAAATGGCCTATACACTGTACCTCCGGAAGCCAAAACTTATACCTCAAAAGCTTAGCAACCAATTGATGCTCCCTCAATTTTGCTGGAGCCTTATCTTAAGGTAGAATGAAAATAGGCATAGTACCTGGGATAAGCTCTATTGTAAACATTTATCTCTCGTCTAGATGGTAGGCTAGTCTAGTCATCCTGAAAGGACATCTGAAAACTCATCCACTTCTGGTGGTAATGGCCTCCCCAATTCCTTGAGTTACTCAAAGGTGAAATTAATAAATCCCTGCATTCCCCGTGAATTAAAAGTCATCTCCGTTAGGAGTACTCACAACCATTCTCCCTCTGCAGCAATCTATTCCCGTCTCAAAAGTAAATAACCAATTCATCGTCAACGTAATATCAAAACTAGACATTTCAAATAGAAGGAAATCAAAAGAAAGAATGCGGTCAGCTATCTCAATCGAGTAATCTCTACAGATCCTCGTCAGTATCTCACTACCCCAACTGGTGAACCATATGATGGTGGAACAAAGCAATCATCACGATTCCCCGAATAAAATAAAATAAAAAATCTCCCAAGTGTAATATTCATTATCCAGATCCAGACAACATAATCATTTATCAATTTATCCCAACCAATCAGGCTCATTCATAACCTTTACCCACGTATTTCCAAACGACAAGTGAAAACCACCATGCACTTATAAGATGTATAACAATCTAAGTTTTCAAGTCCTAGGGCCCCAACTACTTTCCCTCCAAGTACATTCACACAATTTGCTCCTTAACACAAGATTCATATTCAAGAGATTCGTATCATCTAACTTTTAACCTGATATACAATTTTTTTTTTCCAAGCAATAATCATGCTTACCTTTTATTCAATCATGATTTCGGAATCAACCTTGTAAATTAAGCTAAAACTAGGTTCATAATTCACATCTTAATTTGGCCCAATTTATACCACTCATTATTTTCACAGGGCCTACATTCATAAGTTCTTATCATATCGAGTATCAATCATCTTATAGAACTAGGTAAGACAATAGCATTCATCACTAGGTTACCTTCACAGTCCACCACCATATAACTGATTCCAATTCAATAAAGAAATCTTTTCAATCCCTAATTTTTTTTTTTTTTTGATTCACATCACTTGAATTTATCAACATTCATCCTAAGCATGAAATCAAAATTCAATTTCATCATAGTCGAAATTTATCCACATCAATCTTTGCCAAACCCTTCATGTCTATACAATTCTCTTAAGACGAGCTGTCATCAATCATTACCTGATAATCCAACAAATTTTGTAAATACACTTGCTTAATCATAAGCTATAAAACTCACATCAACCACTTCCACCCATTGTTCACAATAAATACATAATAAGTTCTCACCGAACATAATTGTAGTCTTTCACCAGAAAATCCATTTAAGCAATACAATATACACACGCCCATAACATTCTCCCATAATGCTACTTGATATCCTAAGGGCAAACAAACATCAATCTGTAAGATACATAAACATGTACTAAGTCACATACCATGTTATCTCATACCTAGTTATCACATACAGTTATACCAATATACACATCACACTGTAGCAAATCATGTAATCATGCTTCATTGTTCAACATCCACTAATACATAATCTCAACAAGTCATGTTTCCAATAAAAATAACCACACAGCACACAAAGTCCTATCACATACCACTGACAGCTTACACTAAGTCAAATGCCCTCCTCGAGGGTCCCATGGTGTTCAACAACACCTATCCATCGTCAAGTATTCTCCTACTAGGACTCCAATACTAAGCTGTCAAAATCCACACATTACACAACGTTCACTAAAAAAAAAAATTTAAATCACGCGTCCTGGTCCTAGTGTGTCTAACAACATCCCACTGTCTCTAGGTATTCAAACCCAGAGCTCTGATACCACGTTGTCATGCCCCGGATTTCCACGAACCCGGGGAGCGACTGAATGAAAGAAAAGGAATAAATAAATGACAATGAATTAAATTTAAATTAAATCTCCATCATCATTCCTCAAGTTTCTCCCAACAATTTAAGTAAAGATTCGGCATTCAATATAACTCAAATCGTTCCCCAACATAGCTCAAGTATTCCTCTCAATTAATGCCCAAATACTTTAAATCATATTTAAAAACGGTTCTCAAAATGTTCTCAAAACCTTTCTCAAAGTGCCCTGTAATGGTCGCCCAAAAGGGCTCAAATTACCCTAAGGTATAGTCCAAGAAGTGGTCCAAATAAATGGCCAAACATGGCCTTGATTTATGCCTAAAAAGTGTCCCATAAATTGCCCCAACTTGGCTTGGCATAATGGCCTAAAACGGTCTAAAATGAACTCAAAAGTTTGGTCAAAATTATGGTTTAATGGCCTCAAAATGCCCTTGGAAGATAGGTTACAACATGGCCAAAACAATGGCTGCCCATGGGTTGGACAGCAGGTGGCAGCATGCAAGGCAGCAGTGGGCGCGCGCATGGGCAGCAGCAGGCGCGAAGGGGGGCAGGCCACGTGCGCGCAGGGCGCACGGGCACAGGCGCGCGGCAGGGCGTGGGGCGCGCGCGAGTGCGCGTTGGGGAGCGCCACAGGCTGCGGCTACTAGGCTGTTTTCTGGTTGTTTTACTGTTCCAACAGAGAGCTGATTTTCTGATTTCTGAAAATTTACTGTTCATGGCTGCAACCTACTTTTCCCATTTTTGAATTTTTTCCAAGTCTTTTAAACCCTCTTTTCTTCCCACTTTTAGCCCAAATTCCCTAGCTTCTAAGCCCCCATTTTACGCATTTTTTCCACTCCTTTTAAAAAGTCATTTACACACCTATTTCCCATTTTGATTCTACCAAAAATTCGACATAGTCTCCTTTGTTTTTCCCAAGTATTTTCATCACCTAATAATCACAACATATATGGGTATAATTGCATCAAAATCCATCAACTCTTAAACATGCATCCACTATTTTCTAGCACTTCCATTTAATGCATATTTAACTCCCGAATATCAAGTAACCTCTAGTATACATTTAAATCAAACATCATACATTCATTGATTTCCAACTCATACATTTTTTAAAATGGCCCAAGGCCTAAGGTTTACAATTTACATAAGTTTAAATATAAAATACAACAAAGTGGGCTTATGCCCATACATTCAAAACATGCCCCCAAAGGTCAAATCTTCTACAAAATCCATTTCCTTCCTTTTTCTTCAACACTCAAGGAAGTCTCAAGCAGCTGGTGCCTCATCTGAAATGTATTGCCCACGAATGGGTCAGCTCAACTGCTGGTATGATAACTCACTAATACTAGCAACAAATTTAGGACGTGGCGTGTGCAAGTGTACAATTTCAAGATATAATTTCCCTTCCCGTTGTTTAATGCAATGCAACACGCTATGCATGACTCACACATGCAAACTCTATGTCATACCCATGTCAACTCTATGCCATGTCATGCCACGCCCATGTCTCGGTTTTACGGATCGCATCCGATGGTCCATCGAGTACCACACCTGTTTCACGGGCCGCTCCCCGTCGGGTCAATCAAGCACCGATACATGTCTCGCTTCACGGTCCGGACCCCGTTGGCATGCGAGTACCAAATGGCCAATTTTGGGTTTTTCACCACAGGATCTACACCCTCATAATGCATAGCACTTCGTGCTCAACTCACACCATGTGTCCAAAGAATTTCACCATGCCAACATGCCATCATTTCATCATGCAAATTCAATGTGACAATTGATCAAACACATGGTGTACATTTTCAAGTCATGCCTTTAAACCCCACATGATTCATAACTTTAAATTTCCACACCATGCTTCACATAACATAGATCATAACCACACAACTTAACATATTTTTCAAGCCACAATGTCACCATTTCACCAACCACAATGAATTTCACAAAGTCGCTAATATCACATAAAAGACTAATACATTACACAACTCATTCCCTTCCAAGATGTCAAGTAAATATCACATAAATACACATCAAATATAGCAATCAAATACAAAGACAAGATACATCATCCTCATGGCAACAAAACATCAAATAAACCAAAGAATACATAAAGCCCTAAATTTCCAACTCTAGGTATTTCAATTCAACACCACCTAGGTAACTTCCTAGCATTAATTAAACATCTATACAGCTCAATCAACATGTATCAAAGCAAGAAAAACTAAATCTATTCCTAGCTTAGCGAGAAACCATACCTAAAATCAGTTTTTCACAAACTGTAGAAGCTGTATTTTCTGGATAGCCAAACTGTTTGGTGAGGATATATTACTCATGGAGACGAACAACTTTCCAGAAGAAAGTTTGGCCAAAATCCCGATCGAAATATGTGTTTCGGCAGCTTGAATTCTTGAATTTCTAGGGCTTTTCTCACTCTCTCTCTATAAGAACGTGAATTCTGTAATTGCAGACCCAATTTATGATAAAACTGGTCTAAGTGGGCTGTATTTATAGTGGTGGACAAAGGGGCTAAGGGCAAATGACCATTTTGCCCTTAATGAGCCCGAAACCTCGTTACTCTACAACCCATTCCTAAACGCTTCAATTCAAAATTTTGTTTTAACCAATGTTTATAAAATTATTTTAAATGAAAACTCTTAGAAGAAAATATTTTCATTTGAGGTCGTTTTAGGCCCGTTCCACCAGGGCCACCCGAACGCCCTTTTTGTCCAATTTTGAAACGGTTTCCGTTTTAACTAAAATTTGAACAGTATCTACCTCACAATATTCTAAGCATATTTCTCTTCTATGACACACTCCAAATATGCCTTTAAACATGTCAAATGGTGAACTGACGCATTCAGATGCTTTACTAGCAAAACCAGGCTTGACTGACAAAACCGTGTATGCCAAATATCCTACTGGCAAAACGAAAAATTTTCCCTCATTTTTTTCAGATCTCTACATCGGAGGTTCTATTAGAGACAAGAGAATCGTCAATTTGGATGGCCTTTCCCTTACGTGAAACCACTCTCCATTCACTCTTGTTCTTGATGGGAGCATCGTGGATAGAGGATTGATTGGACTTTCCTTCAGCAATTTTCATAGAAGGGCAGTTTGCAAGCCTATGACCAAAGGTATGATAGTGGGTGCACATGGATGGAAGCCACTGGTATTCTACAAAAATTTCCACTTTGGACTGATCAAAAATTTTGATATCAAAACAATCAGGAAGATCGTTGGTAGCATCGACCTCAACACATATCTTGGCATAGCTAATTCGGGATTGAGCTTCAGTATGGGAATCTGCATATAGCGGTTTACCAATGGCGCTAGCAACGTAGCTTAGCCCTTGGGCTGTCCAAAGTTCATAAGGGACATTGAAAAACTTAACCCAAATAGGAATTTTAGCTACATCTTTTTTAGATAAGGCCATACCAGGTTTCCATCTTTGAAGAATTATATGACGGCCAGAAAAATGCCAAAGACCACCTTCAAGAATATTATTGATAGCCTGCAAAGAATCAAATTTAAAGAAGAAAAACCCATTGCCATTAGTTAGAACTTCATAGAGACCATCTTTACTTCATAATTTTTCAGCAACCCTTTTGACCCATAGGTATGGCATTTTTCGGTCGAGAAAGTAACCCACTAATGTATTTTCCCAGCTTTGAACTCCTGCACGAATGACCTCTTGGGGAGGTTCAACCGTGATTCGATTCCCTTCAATTTGGGGCTGCTGGTATTCCAAAATAAGTTTTTTAGCAGGGGCTTGAGGTTGGAAAAGGGAGGACCAGACGGGGCCAGGCTGTGAAGTGCTAGACTGATACGGAAGGGGCTGGGATAATTTCTCATGAGAGACGAAGGCAGCCTGATGGACAGGTGTTTGGGATTGAACAGGTGTTTGGGGGTGGATAGGGGGAATGGAGCTTTGGTTGAGAGCTGACGAGACCTGTGGGGTACCTACCAATCTGGTTGGCAACGAGGCGAACTACATCAGGAGATGCATTAGGAATATCTCTAATGCCTAGAGTGGAATGGATCGTTGGCTCAAGCCCATTGGAATTCGAATTTGTCTCCCTAGAGCATACTGCTGATGCAGGTAGGGTAATGGGAACCCCAGCACCGAACGAGCCCTCCACTGATTGGACACCAGCAGCACTAGCTGAGGTTCGGTTAGCAGGTCTGTGGGCTGAATTTGTGGCGAGAGCATCACCTTGCATGAGAAGAGATGCAGCAGCTAAGTGACACGTGGAGTTGACTTGGCTTGCAACAGCACTAGTGGAGCTGTTTGTGTGTAAAGGAGAGGCTTGCGTGTTCTGTTGGAGAACAGAAAATCTCTAGGACAACCTACTGTTTTCAGTAACTTAGAGGGCACTATCCGCACTAGTATGGGGGTTGCTGTCAGCACCTTTTGGACCTGCACCTGTAGACATATCAGATTTGATGTTTCCATCCGTTGGATTATTTCTCCTTGCTTCAGTATGTGACACGTTGGCAGTATGGGACATAGAGGGAATTGGACGGGCAGTTCTCCAACGCCCACTGTGAGAGGAGTGAGCTACACGCGTCTCTTGGGGGGGCTGCCGTCTACCATTGCCAGGAACACCAGTTCTCTGGTAGCCATTGGAGATGACTGGAATTGATTCATGCATGAAGGAAACATCAGTTGAGAAGCCTCCATATTCCCTTTCTAGATCAAGAGCAACATGAGGGATAAATTCCCCATGCTCGACGCCATCAGCCCAGGATAGAGCAGGAGAAGGATTTTCAGGCGTCTTAGTGGAAGCAGAAGCATTGGATAATCTAGTGGCTGTATCAAGAATATCATAAGATGGTCCTTGCTGCCATTGACGTTCATTTTCTGCAACTTGAGCTCTAACGGTTGCTTCATCGACACCAATACGGTCCACATTTGCACCAGGACAGAAGCCAGAAATGGGATAGCTGAGAAGAGAAGGAGCATTTAGGATGGGATCTGAACTTGTTTCCTGATCATGAATGGAGGCTTCAATAGAAGCCATTGCAAGAAGCAGCAAGATTATAGAAACACTAGAGAGAGAAGCTCTCCCTTCTCTCTAGAACCCATGATTCTCTCTTTAACTGCATTAACTTCAGTCTCCAAATTGATGTTACCAGTTTCTAATCGGAGTGTTGTCACCCTTCAATTACTTGTAAAGAACATGTGGTCAGAGAGCAACTAGGAAGGCTCCAATGGTAGCCGCTCCGATGATGAAGTCAGAAAGAATTGAAAAAAAAAAGTGATTGAACATGAATTGAAAGCGTTCCTTGGAGCCCTATTTATAGGCGGTAGTTCTCTGAATTTGAATAGGATTAGGAGTCCATAAAAGTTGAGATTTGATGATATCCATATATAGTAATTACCATATTGAACTATGTTTCCTTATTCTAAAGTCGGTAGTTTATGGAAGGTGATGACCAGTTTGAAATCCTTTCCACTTGTATTCTGTAACCCAAAGTTCGGGACACAAGCCTAGAGGTCATTATATCTAGGACACTCTGGGGACACGTGTCATGATCTGAGCCTCTTGTCAAATTATGGCATATCAATAATATTTTAAAATAATTCTCTATAATATTAATTATTAAACAAATAAAATAGTTATATATATATATATATTCTATTTATGACATATATTGATAATTATATTTCTTAATTCAATATAATTAAAGTTAAAAGTATTGTAATAGAAAAAATTATGATACCAGAAAACATAACTTGTTTACTTAAAAAAGATATTACTTCCTCCGTCCTATTTTAAGAGTTTTTTATTCTATTTTGGACTGTCCAATTTTAAAAAGATAAAACTATCATTTATTACACATAATATGAACATGATTTATAATTAAATGAGGGCAATATGAAAAATTTAAATAGTTTTAAAATAATAAAATAATACTTCTTAAAAAATTAGAATTTCCAAATGAGTCTTTTATTTTAGGATAGAGGGAGTAGAAGTTTTTTTTTTATGCATTAAATTGAGTATTATATATATTTTTTTATGAAAATCTAAATGTCATTAAAAATTTGTATATAAAATTTTATTTTTGTATTAAAAATTATTTATATATAAAAATTATTTATTCATTAATAAAAATATAAAAAAGTTTAAAAATAAAAAATTTAATATTTAAGAAATGATCAATTTTTTAAGTTTATTAAGAACATGTTTGGCTAGCAGTGGAGTGGAGTAAAAAAAAAGGCTGGATCAACCCCCTTTGCTTTATGAAAAAGTCTTTGAAAAGGGAGAATCATGTGATGACATGCAATTTGGAGAGATCTCCACGGGTGGGGGTGGGGTTGAAACTACCCTAATTATAGTGTTTAATAACTGGTCAAGTGTCAGAAGTCCAGAAGTAACCGAATTTGGGGGCGTGGTGGTGGTGGTGGTGGTGGTGGTGGATGCTGCTCTGTTTATAAAGGCGTGTAGAGTAGGGAAGGCGAGACAGACAATGCAGCCGTTTCAAATCATACAACTTCTCTCCATCTGTACTCTCCATCTCTGACTCCAAATCCTGACAACGCCATTTGTCTAATTTACTCTATCACCTTTATCGTCTTTGATCATCTGTTTTTTCTTCTTTCAACCTCCTCATATCAGGTGGGTGGCCCACTTTAGAATTTTGTATTATGCCTCTAATCCTCATCACCTTCGATACATGCACATTGGAGATTAAATTTGGATCCCACCAAGAAATTTTTTTTTTGTTAATACAAGATATTCTGAACCAGTTTTTATACATTATATTAAAGTATTATAATTTTTTTTTGTGAGTAAAAATGAAATAATTCAAAAAAATTACTAATAAAAAAATCAAACAAAAAAATTTAAGATAATAAACACTTAAACTAAAATTCCAACACCAACAATTTTCTTTACATGATACAACACATTATTATTAAGTGCGATCATAATCATCATATTAGTGCATGACTCACAATCATTGGATCTCAAAGAAACCTTGCTAGCTATGTATCAGCCGAAAGGTTGACGGGCCTCACAACCACAATTAATTTTTTAAACTAAATCTATAACTCTCTCTCTCTCTCTCTCTGTCTCTCTCAACACAACTATACTAGTAAAATATAAAAGAAACCCCAAATGGATTACCCATCAACAAAGGTGGATTGGTCTCCGCAGTTTCAACGCTTTCAATCACATATAGCCTTAGTCTCACCCCCCCCCCCCCCCCCCCCAAGCATCACTCCTCTCTCAATCAACAACAAGGCTTCACAAGAGAGACGATGATGAACAGTACTTCAACAACTCAAGTGCATGATGAACAACATAAAACCAGCAAGCGTTACATGCTACTTCTGGGGATCAACTACATGTGCCTCTTTGTTGGTTCGGTTTCTTCCAGCCTGCTCTCAAAGTTCTACTTCAACCACAAAGGTTCCAGCAGATGGGTCTCCACATGGGTCCAATCTGCCGGGTTTCCCCTCCTCCTCCTTCCCATATACCTCCCTTATTATCTCTTCAAATGCACCCAGAGACGACCCTTCTCTCGCTTCACTCCCAAGCTCTTCTTCTGGTCCGTCACTATAGGCTTCCTGTTAGGCCTCAACAACCTACTCTACTCTTGGGGAAATTCGTATCTACCCGTATCAACCTCGTCTCTTCTATTGTCTTCCCAACTGGCCTTCAATCTGATCCTCTCCGTCATCATCGTGAAGCAAAAGGTCACCTTTTCGAATCTCAACTGCGTGGTCCTCCTGACACTAAGCTCAGTCCTTTTGGCCTTGGGTTCGAGCCATGACAGGCCTCAAGGCTTGACCCGTGTCAAGTACTTCATAGGGTTCTTCTGCACCATTGGGGCCGGTTTGTTGTTCGCTCTCTATCTGCCGGTGATGGAGAAGATCTACAGGAAGGTGTACTGTTACGCCATGGTCATTGAAATGCAGCTGTTGATGGAAATCGCAGCGACAGCGTTGGCCACCGTGGGTATGGCATGGGATGGTGGGTTTTTGGAGATGAAAGCGGAGAGCCAGAAGGTGTTTGATCTGGGACGGAGGGCTTACTGGTTGACTGTGTGGTTAAACGTGGTGACGTGGCAGCTGTGCTTCATGGGGACGGCGGGGATGGTGTTCTTGACGACGTCGCTGACGGGAGGGATTTGCATGACGGCGTTGATGGCCATGAACGTACTGGGAGGTGTGTTGGTGTATGGAGATGAGTTCAAGGGTGTGAAGGTGGTGTCCACTCTGCTGTGTGCTTGGGGGTTCTGCTCCTATGTGTACGGCATGCATCTTAAGATGAAGAAAGAGAGAGAGAAAAACAATGTCAACGATGGACATCATTTGACAGAGATGGGTCAGATTGTAATGGACGGCGTTTGATGATGATTGTGGGCATCTTTGTGAGCACTAAGTAGACCTTAGACTTTGTGTTTTTGTCTAGGTTTATGTTACTAAGAGTCAGAAGAGATAACCTAAAGCATTAATTAAATATTTGAAAATTCCATATAGCCCATTATCAATATTTATCCATACCCTTATCATTACCACTTCAAAGTTCTATCTTGATAGAAAATAGATAGATATGCATCCTACTTACCTAAAAATAATAATAATAATAATAGATATACATTCCCAGGCCATACAACTTCCAACTTGCAGAACATTCTTTGATGCACTCCACTTATCCAAAATAGGGTAATGCTATTTTTATTATAAAATTTTATTAAATTTTTTTACTTTTATTCGAGTGTTAGTTAATTAAGCTTTTTAATGTTAGTCAATTAAGCCTCTTAAACTAATTTGACATGACTAGCACCAAAAATTGAATTCACTAACACTAAGAATAGTCACGTCAAGAGATAAAATTTTTTGGTAAAATGTTAAGGTAAGGATAGCATTACTCAACCAAAATATCCTCTTCAATTGCGGCAAGCAACTTACCCAAATTGCTTGGGTTACTTCATTCAACAGTGTCTTTAATTCCCTCACCAATATTATATATGTATAGATTGATGGTCTTTGTTTTAGAATCCATGGAAATTACAGGGCATGCAGCAGTATTAATTATAAGAATATTGGGAATTTAAAGTTGGAAAGTGAAACTGCAATCAAAAGTGATGCCATGATCCCTGAATTGCTACCATCGTGAACCAGATCAAATTTTAGGACCCCTCAAAATGCTACCATTGATCTAAGGATAAAAATAAAAAATAAAAAAATCAACAAGAATTATTAAGCCTGTTATAATCTTCATGCTACTGTAACATTTTCCACTATCCTTGTGAGAAATTTTGCTTTAAGTGCCAAAAACTGTGATTTCATATTTTCCTTTGGAACAAACAAAGATATGTGGATAAACGATAGAAATTTTTAACCTATATATGAAAAACAAAGCACAAAACTCTTGTCTCTTATTAAGCAAAAAGTGGGTTTCCCTTTTTACTTTTTTGCCATATTATTCTACCAGAACTCTTGCCATTGAATTCCACCCAAATAAATGTTGATTGAATTGGGGGACTTTAATGTGGTTTTTGATTGCCTTGTCTGTTTAAGAGAACTAAGCTCTTTGCTAATTAGACTGCTACTTTTGTTGCTTATGGCTTTTAATACCTTTTTAGTGATAGTGGTGGACCAAACTAAGAAAGGTTCAGAAACTAAACTTAAACACAACTCAAAATTCAAAACATTAATTAAATGAGAAATAAAGGAGAGGTGATGGAAATTTTTGTTGGTATAATAACCAGCTTTATTTCAACAGAACAATAATTAAAAATAAGAATAGAAACTGTTTTATGAAAATAGAATTTCACAGAATAGAGACAGAATTAAAACCGAAGCAGAAAGTTATTTTGTGAAACATAATTTGCAAAATAAAGTCTCAAATTTGAAAACAGAATAATGTAAACCGAAACAGATTGTATAAATCAAATTGAATAGACAAAAAATAACAGTATTTTGCAAAACAGGAAAGAATAAAATTGATTGATCAAATTAAGCTAGTGTTTGACAATATATTTTTTAAGCAAAATTCGTTGTCACACTAGTACTATAAACACCTAAATGAAGCTTTGGTGGAGAATGAAATAGATTTGAAAATAAAGTGTTTAAGATGAAAAAATTGAGGGGAGTATGGAGACAGTGAATTCAAAAGGTTTTGTACTGATAATGCAATAAAAATGTAAAACGTAGTTCAAAAAATACCACAGCAGAATGGCATTGTAGAACCCATGAATAGAACTTTCAATGAAAGTGCTAAAGCCATGAGAATACACGCTGGATTACCAAAGATGTTCTAGGCAAATACAATCAACACTATAACATATTTGATAAATCGTTGTCTATCTGTTCCCTTGCATGGAGGATTGCCAGAAGAGGTCTAGAGAGGAAAAGAGGTATATATTTCATAATTGAAAGTTTTTTGCTACGTTTTATATGTGCATATAGATTCTGTTGATAGATGCAAGCTTGATCCTAAATCTACTAAATGTACTTTTATTGGGTATGACTTTGGTGAATTTGGTTATCGATTTTGGGAGGCTAAAAATGGGAAAATAATTAGAGGTAGAGATGTCATATTTAATGAGAAAGTAATGTATAAGGATAAGTTTATTGTGGAATCTGATAGTTGTGAACAACATATTGAGTTAGAAAAAATCACTGAAAGTGATGTGAATAATAAGGTTCAGGATAATCTTGAAAATAGTATTCTATAAGTGGAACCACATATTCTTGCTTCGACAAGAATGTACATTAGAGAGTCAGCCTACACAACGTTATTCTCCTTTATTATATTATTTGTTGTTATTTGAGGGTGGTGAGCCAGAAAGTTATGATGAGACTTTCTAAGTTGATGATTCAACCAAGTTAGAGTTAGCTATGCAGGATGAGATGGATTCTCTTATAGCAAATCAAACATGGGAGCTTACTGGATTACCAAAGGACAAAAAACTTTGCAAAACAAATGGTTTTATAAGGTCAAATAGGAACATAATGGGAGTAAGTGGTTCAAGGTTAGACTGGTTGTTAAAGGGTTTCAGCAAAAGAAAGATGTCAACTACACTGAAATTTTCTCTCCAGTTGTGAATTTGAGAAAAATTAGACTTGTGTTGGGAATTGTGGTTGTCGAGGATTTACATCTTGAGCAAATGGATGTGAAGAAAACTTTCCTCCAAGGTGATTTGGAGGAGGATATTTACATGAAGCAACCACAGAGTTTCATAACTCGAGTCAAAAATGATTTGGTGTGTAGACTTAAGAAAAGCTTATATGGTTAGAAATAGGTCCCAAGGCAGTGGTACAAAAAGTTTGATGGTTTTATGTGTAGCAGTGGTTTCACAAGATGTTTGGCAGATCACCAATATTATTTCAAGAGGTTTGACAACAATTATATTATTTTGATTTTGTATGTTGATAATACGTTGATTGCAGGTTCTAGCATTCAAGAGATAAATAAGTTAAAAAAGTTGTTGTCCAATGAATTTGCAATGAAAAATCTCGGAGCTGCTAATCAAATTCTTGGTATGAGGATTCACAAGGATAAGGTGAATGGTATTTTGAAGTTGTCACAAGTTGCATATGTCAAGAAGGTTCTAAATAGGTTTAACCTAGATTGAGCAAAACTAGTGAGTACTCTGTTTGCCAGTCACTTCAAACTTACCAAGGAACAATCACTAAAGACCGATTATGAGCGAACATATATAGAGCATGTTCTGTATGTTTCAGCTATCAGTGGCCTTATGTATGCTATGGTTTGTCCTAAGTCAGACATAGCACATGCAATGGTAATTGTGAGCAAGTACATGAGTAATCCAAACAAACAACATTAGAAGGTAGTAAAGTGGATTTAGATACTCGAGTGGTACTACAAAAGTGGCACTTTGTTTAAAAAAGTACTACTGCTTATGTTTACACATTGGGTGGTAGTGGCACGTTGTTTGAAGAAGTACTGTAGGAAAGTATTTTGTACAGTAACAGTCAGATTGGGTGGTAGTGGCACCTTGTTTGAAGAAGTATTGTAGGAAAATGTTTGGCACAGTAACAGTAAGAGTGTTATACAGTAACAGTCAGAGTGTTATTCATCTTGCAAAGAATCCAACATTTCCTAAAGCGTTTTGTACAATAACAGTATCCAACATTTCCTAAAGCGTTTTGTACAGTAACAGTCAGATTGGGTCGTAGTGGCACTTTGTTTGAAGAAGTATTGTAGGAAAGTATTTTGTTCAGTAACAGTGAGAGTGTTATTCATCTTGCAAAGAATCTAACATTTCTTAAAGCGTTTTGTACAGTAATAGTATCTAACATTTCCTAAAGCATTTTGTACAGTAACAGTCAGATTGGGTAGTAGTGGCACTTTGTTTGAAGAAGCACTGTAGGAAAGTGTTTTGTACAGTAACAATCAGAGCGTTACTCATCTTGCAAAGAATCCACCATTTCTTAAAGCGTTTGGTACAGTAACAGTATCCAACATTTCCTAAAGCGTTTTGTACAGTAACAATCAGATTGGGTGGTAGTAGGCACTTTGTTTGAAGAAGTACTGTAGGAAAGTTTCCTAAAGCGTTTAGATTAGGTGGGAGTGGTTATTCATCTTGCAAAGCATCCAACATTTTTTAAAGCATTTTGTACAGTAACAATATCCAACATTTCGTAAAGCGTTTTGTACAGTAATAGTCAGATTGGGTAATAGTGGCACTTTGTTTGAAGAAGTACTATAGGAAAATGTTTTGTACAATAACAGTTAGAGTGTTATTCATCTTGCAAAGAATCCAACATTTCTTAAAGCGTTTTGTACAATAATAGTATCCAACATTTCCTAAAGTGTTTTGCACAGTAATAGTCAGATTGGGTGGTAGTGGCACTTTGCTTGAAGAAGTATTGTAGGAAAGTGTTTTGTACAGTAATAGTCAGAGTGTTATTAATCTTGCAAAGAATCCAACATTTCTTAAAGCTTTTTGTACAGTAACAACATCCAACATTTCCTAAAGCGTTTTGTACAGTAACAATCAGATTGGGTGATAGTGACACTTTGTTTCAAGAAGTACTGTAGGAAAGTATAGTGACACTTTGTTTGGAGAAGTACTGTAGGAAAGTGTTTTGTACAGTAACAGTCAGAGTGGTATAGTGGCACTTTGTTTGAAGAAGTACTGTAGGAAAGTGTTTTGTACAGTAACAGTCAGAGTGTTATTCATCTTGCAAAGAATCCAACATTTCCTAAAGTGTTTTGTACAGTAATAGTATCCAACATGTCAAAGTGTTATTCATCTTGCAAAGAATTTAGCGTTTCATTTTGTGACACTTTTGTTTGAAGAAGTACTGTAGGAAAGTGTTTTGTATAGTAAGAGTCAGAGTGTTATTCATCTTGTGACATTTTGTTTGAAGAAGTACTGTAGGAAAGTGTTTTGTGCAGTAACAGTCAGAGTGTTATAGTGGCACTTTGTTTGAAAAAGTACTGTAGGAAAGTGTTTTGTACAGTAACAGTCAGAGTGTTATAGTGGCACTTTGTCTGAAGAAGTATTGTAGGAAAGTGTTTTGTACAGTAACAGTCAGAGTGTTATTCATCTTGCAAAGAATCCAAAATTTCCTAAAGTGTTTTGTGCAGTAATAGTATCCAACATGTTAAAGTGTTATTCATCTTGCAAAGAATTTAGCATTTCATTTTGTGATACTTTTGTTTGAAGAAGTACTGTAGGAAAGTGTTTTGTACTATAACAGTCAGATTGTTATTCATCTTGTGACACTTTGTTTGAAGAAGTACTGTAGGAAAATGTTTTGTATAGTAAGAGTCAGAGTGTTATTCATCTTGTGATACTTTGTTTGAAGAAGTATTGTAGGAAAGTGTTTTGTGCAGTAACAGTCGGAGTGTTATAGTGGCACTTTGTTTGAAGAAGTATTGTAGGAAAGTGTTTTGTGCAGTAATAGTCAGAGTGTTATAGTGGCACTTTGTTTGAAGAAGTACTGTAGGAAAGTGTTTTGTACAGTAACAGTCAGAATGTTATTCATCTTGCAAAGAATCCAACATTTCCTAAAGTGTTTTGTGCAGTAATAGTATCCAACATGTCAGAGTGTTATTCATCTTGCAAAGAATCTAACATTTCATTTTGTGACACTTTGTTTGAGGAAGTACTATAGGAAAGTGTTTTGTCTAGTAACAGTCAGAGTGTTATTCATCTTGTGACACTTTGTTTGAAGAAGTACTGGAGGAAAGACTTTGTTTGAAGAAGTACTATAGGAAAGTGTTTTGTACAGTAACAGTCAAAGAGTGTTATTCATCTTGTAAAGAATCTAACATTTCTTAAAGTGTTTTGTAGTTTTGTACAATAACAGTATCCAACATGTTAGAGTGTTATTCATCTTGCAAAGAATCCAGCATTTCATTTTAGGACGAAGCACATTCAATTGCGATATCATTTATTCATAGTGTCTCACCGATCGTACTTAAGTGATTGTATTCCTAGCACTTCTTTCAAGATAATTGTTTATATACTCACTTAAAACTTTATATCTAACCAATGTGGGACACAAACTTTATTATCATGTTTAATGGTGATCTTTGGAAGTAATTTCTCTTTCACTCTTTCATGAGTTTAAACAACTCAACATATGTTCTTAATCTATTCATGAAAGTAAATATATTTTGATATGAACCCACCTTAAATAATGTGTGCGTTCACTTTTATTTTAACTCAAAATTAATTGATCAAATATCATGCTCTAAACCGATTTCTTCAAACAATTTTTTCCCTTCAATGAATTATTTTTCCAAACCAACAGATTGCAACCCTCTATTACTTTTTCTTTTCTTTTATTTTTGTGTTGTCGTAGTGAGAGTTATTTGTGGCAAAAAAAATATTGAATTTTTGTGTTGTCGTAGTGAGAGTTATTTGTGGCAAAAAAAATATTGAGAATTAACTTATGGTTATAAACTTATGGATTCTATATCTACTAAAAAACATCCTAGAAGACAAAGTTAGACTTGTATTGCTTCATTTCTTTTAATCTTTTATTTGTGTTACCAATAACAGAATTGTCCAGTGGAGGAATTAAAGAGCAGACATGATGGCCCCTCAATATTGTAATTTCTGTAATGATAACTGATTAAAGATGTCTAAACCAATTATAATGAAAAGGTCTAACTCAGCAAGCTTGTCCTTTTATTAAGTTTTGAAGCCACCATTCTTCCGTCGTCATTGTATAATAGATGCCTTTTTACAAGAAAAAAAGGGTATAATCCATGAGAAACATTACATTACCTTTTCTTCTTTTTTCTTAAATTCCTTTCCTCTCTCTCTCTCTCTCTCTCTCTCTCCCTACGTGCATGATTTATATAGTTCATAGAAGATTGATTATACAGTTAAACCATAGATGTATTATACCACCACCACCACCATTCGCAAAAGGGGGAAGCACCACAATGAGAAGCCACTCTACGCGTGCACGTCTGAATGTATACTTATTTTCGCGACGTTAACTTTAGAAAGATGATAGCTGGGTGTGTTGAGTTTCACGTATTTTGGAAATTTTTGGCCATATAGCAAGGGTGTGTAGTACCACCAAACTCCTAACTACCATGATTGAAAGCGAAAAAATAGGATGTTTGAGTGTTTCATCCGAATTGGCGCGCTTGGTTGATGGAAAAAAAAAAAGAAAATAAATTACATTGATCTTTTTTGATATTTATGACAATTATACTAATTTTCTTAAAGATTTTAAAATTATATTGATCCCCCTTGCTTTATAAAATAATATACGGATACCTCTCTTGTCAATTTTTTTTTTTTTCAAAATAACGAAACTATTCATTTTATTTATTTATTTTTACATTTTTTCAATTTTGACCAACTTATTCTAAATTTTTTTAAAAAAAAATTTAATTTTTTTTATTTAAAATTAAATTTAAGGTAAATAACTTATTTTTATTTTATATAAAAATAAATTTAAGGTTTTTATTGATATTTATTTTAAAATTGAAAAAAGACTTGGTCAAGATTTTAAAAATTGAAAAAATAATATGAAATATATAATTTTGTCATTTTGAAGAAAAATATTAATTGGATGCAGATATCTGTATATTATTTTGTAAAGTAGAAAAATTAAGTATAATTTTAGAAAGATCAAGAAAGGTCAATATAATTGTCATAAATCTCAAGAAATGTTAGTATAATTTATCCAAAAAAATTGTGTAATTTCGAATTTTATTTAACTTCTGTTTTTTTCTTTTTTTTGAACAGCGAAGAAAAAAAAATGTGCTGATGTAATCAAAGTGAACAAGAAATACAAGATAATTACACCAAAAGACCAAGTATAAAAAATATTATGATTTACATATCTCATCCCAACTAGATTAACACAAAAATAAGAAACTAATCACATACTAGTACAAAATCAAAGAAAGGAGAAAGAAGAAAAATTAAAGGCAGATAACAAAATGAAAGGGGAACACTTGAGACATACGCTCAATCAATTTGCTAGATAAACAAACCTGAACCAAGATAATAGCATTCAGCAAAACCCATAAAACCTAAATAGGGATTGCAGCATCTTCCTCCAAAACATTTTGCAAAGCAACCAAGAAAAACCAGTCCTGCAAACCAGGGAGACACTGCCCGTGACAAGAATAGGCTTCGATCCTGAGGGTGCTACGTAGGACAAACTTGAACTTGAATCTTGCTATAGAATATCGAAATACAGCCAACACAGTATGGTATCTATCCGTAAACGACATTTCTCCCAAAAGAAGAGAAGACGTCAACAGTTAGATATTACGGTTTGAATACGGAAGATCATGTCATCAATTGAGAAATCTGAATTTTTAGCCTTAATCTTAACCCAAAAAGCTAGCTTTACTTTGATCATGTCCCTCGTGATATACCATTGTGGTTGAGCATCATTAAAGACGTACAGTTGTTTCTCATTTTCCATACTAGACGTCATATGATGGTGAAGGGAATGGCTTCCCAAGTCAGTTTTTGTAGCTTTTTAAATCTGAAGCCACACCACCAATCCAGAAGCTCTTGATGGATTTGGGAGTTACCCAATGGATGTTCCACCAATGAATACAGTCTGACCAGACTTGAACGCACTGAAGAAGAATATGATCCGAAGATTCAATTTCTAGGCCACAAAAATGACAGAGTTGGTCATCCTCCCTTCTAAAGATTCCAATCCCATAAAGGAATTCAGCGGATTTTATTTACCTTAATGAAGAAGATTTCACATTTGCATGCAACGACAGAAAAATGAAAATAAAAGAAAGAGATTTAATCACTTAATTGAATGGAATGCAAAATCACATAAAAAAAATAATATTCCTTTTTCCCCGTACGTGTTGATTCTTGCATTGCATTGCATACATCCTAAATTTTTCTAAAACTACAACTATTCTTAAATTACATTACCATTACTCTTAGAATTCCATTATGACTGCTCCTAAAATTATATAGAAATAAGGGAGTACAGGGTCATGGTGGCCTACAAGGAAAAAAAGAATAACGTCGTGCTTGGTATGCATGAATAAAATAATAATTATATGAAATAAAATTAAAAATAAAATAAAATAAAGATTACTCATTTAAATCAAAGAAATATTTATATTAAATTTTAATGGAATATCTATTTTATAAAATATGTATTTTTAATTATACCAAACAAAAATAAAAAATAAAAATGTTAAAATCGATTTCACCGTACCAAACATGAATTAAAATAAATAAAATGACCAATTTGTTATTGGCCTTTCCAACTCGCTGTTCCCTGTCTCTTTCAAGTCCCTCCCTTGTTCTCTCTTTCTTACTCTACTTAACTCTATATATGTATGTACAATTATTGCATGTATGTCTGTGAGTATGTATAATTATTGTATCACCAGTCCACCCTCCATTGATAGTCGTCGAATCGATGATGGTTCATCCACAACAATAACATTGGGTTGGTTCTTTTTCCTATCGTGACCATCAGTCATCAAAAGTAGTCTATGCCTTAATTCATGAAATAATACTTGGCAGCAATAAGGGAAGCAGTTGAGTCAATTCAAACACTTTTTTTTTTTTTTCTTTTTCTTATTTATGACAAGTACAAATTTTTTTGTGCCTGTTCCTCCCTCACTTTGTGATTAATATTTATTATCATTTAACGAAATAAGATTGGGGAAGTCAACTCCGGACATGTACACTAATTTTACAATACATGTACCATTTAATTCACAAAAGATGTAACAATAAAGATTCGAACCAATACCAAATATTTAAACTTGGTATACTAATTCACACACTTAGAATATGGCAAACGAAAATTTTGCACAAAAAAATTATTATATGTAAATTTTTCCTTTAATTTTTAGAAAAACAAAAAATAAATTTTGTCATATTTATAGAGCTAAAATACTACTATTTTGAATAGAAAATCATAATGCCTATTTTTATTTTATTTTTAATAGAATAAAGACTTTTATTTTGAATAAAAAATAATAAAGATAGCCAATTTGAGATAAAGTCAAATTTGAAAAACTAAAAATCCTACAATTATTCTAAAACCAATATTCTTATTTTTAGCGTACCATATATGTTCTACATCAAACTCTTCCACTGGAAAATACATTGTAATCGGGTTGACTAGACGTATACGACCCATAATCTAGTAATAAAAGTTGAATATTTTGAAGAAGAATTAAATATTCAAGGAATTTTTTTATCGCATCTTTGATGAAGTCTATAACTTTAGGCTACTGTACTGATAATAATAGTATTTTTATAGTAAAACAAGAATTATTTTCTTGATCCACTAAAATTTTAATCTTACTATAAGTATTAGAATCATCTTTCACGAATTTAAGTTCATTCTCATTTTTAGCTAGCGTTGACTATTTTCATGAAAATTTTTGGTCCTTTCTCCACAAATGATTAACTTACGATTGTCTTCCTCTATCACAAGAAAGCTTGTAAAATCTATTGGTACCGTTAGACTTTTGCACTTTAATCTACTTGTTCTAAACTTCTTCGTTTTTCTTCATCTCTACATGCAATAGAATTTTGAATCAATTTTTTTTTGGTATCATCCACACTAACTATTTCTACAATATCAGTAGATCTGTTCTACTCTATTTTCTTTTGACTTCTTGTGATCATCTTAAAAGAATAAAATAATTTGATCTACAATTTTTATAACAATAGACTCTTCTATAAGGATATAGATTTTTTTCAATGATTTAACATCTAAAACTTTATTTGTCAAAGTCACTTTAACAATTTTAGATTTCTCTTGTGCCTCTCTTGGTATTGGAAACATATTTTGAAAATTTTTCTTTCTTTTCAACAATATTTTTTAGTACTCTAGCAAGTCCCAACTTGGTATATATTTATTTTCTAAAATTTGTAAATAATTTCTTGATAAAAATGTATACATTAGTAGTCTCATCATTCTTGTACACGTACATGAATGAATACATCTCTTTCTTTATAATTATCTACACCTTTATAAATTAAACCACTACCTTTTCGTCAATCCTTTAAGCTTATATTATGTTAAAAAATATTCCTTTTTCTCTCAAAGTTTCATGTATTCTAGAAAATCATTTAAATCATATATGTAATTAAGAAAGTTTCAAGAACAGAGAATATCGTTAAAATCTGAAAGTATTTTCTCATTGTGCAAAACTCTTCGAATATAAATATATCCACGAACCGGTTTACTACGAGTTCTATTATTAGTATAATACTTATTGTCTTCACAATTCTTTTATATCCAAGACTCCAAACAAGTAATAGATTATCTCTTACAAACATTGTTGTAAGAAAATTTAGTTCTGTTGCTATCAATTACCATCATACTAGGCAAATTCTCTCTTTCATACTAACTCACATAGAACGAAAATGCGAAAGAACGGATACAACGAACGTCGATATTCACAATGAAAAACAATCAACCTAAAAAGAGAATAAATTTTTTAAAATTCAAAATTATATTAATATTAATAAAAAAATTCCACAATAAAGATCCATTACAAAATATTTATAGAGTTAAAATAGTACTATATATTTTGATTAGGAAACTATGACGCCTATTTTTATTATAACCCTATTAGAATAAAAATTCATATTTTATATAAAATAATTAATTTGAGATAAACTCAAATTTGAAAAATAAAAAATCTTACAATAATTTTAAAACAAACATTCTAATATATATATATATATATATATATGTATATATATATATATATATTCCTTACTTTAGTTAAAAAAAAAAACCCTAATTGTTAATCATAGTTTGGCCATAACTACTTGTTTATCATCAGCAAGTAGTTAGTTGGCTCTCAACTACAATTTGCAATCGCACTTTACTTCAACCAACAATCTATTATGTTACTCTAATTCATTTCAATTAATGAGGCGTAGTTTAATGCATGTTTGCAGAGTGATACATATTTTAAATTTCCTACTGTGGATATACTAATATTTAACAATTGCTTGACAAAGTTTGGTATCAGAGGCTAAATTAATAAAAATTTAATTTAATTAATATTAAATAAATTTAATTACATATCAGTTAATTAAAAAATATGTTTAGAACTAAGTTTCTACATTCCCACTTCGGTCCTTTTACACGTTTACGTATTGTGAACCCGAAAACAGATTTTTTGAAAATCATATTTGAAAACTTGTTTGTTTAGTCATGTTCTAAAATAAAATTCTGAACATTATTTTAAAAGCGTTCGAGAAATTGATGTGCAAAAGCTGGTTTATGATCCCAATTGATGTGCAAAAGCTGGTTTATGATCCCAAAATTATTATATATATATATATATATTTTCTTTGTCTCATTTTAAGAGTCCTTTATTCTATTTTGGTTTGTCTCATTTGAAAAGTCAACGTACTTTTAACTTATAAATTTTTAAAACTATCTTTTATTACACTTAATGTAAATATGATTTACAATTAAATGAGGACAATATGAGAAATTTAAATAACTTCAAAACAATAAAATATTTATTCTTAAAAAGTTAGAATTCTCAAATAAAACAATCATTTTGGGACGGAGGAAATATATATTTTGTGTGTAGACGTAATTGAAAGATGGGAGGCTGTCACTTTGTTGTAGCTACGAATACCATAATGGCACGTGCACAAACATTAAAGCTTCAGACAATAACAGTGAAGGATATATATATATATATATATATATATATATATATATATATATATAGAGTGAGTCCACAAAGAAAAGAGATGGCAGTACAGTATCAAATTCGTCCGGAGAGAGTCCCCCGACTCCGACAACTTATTTTGGGATGCCACTGTCCAATTAAGGATATGCTGCAATGGGCGGCTGGGACGAAACCTGTCAGGGTCTCCAGCTGCTGCTTCTTCTTGTAAATAGTTTGCTACTTTATACTCCGAGAAGACATCACGAGCAACATGTTTCTCAGAGGAATTATTAACCCTTCACATAAAGCACTGTTATTCCCAAATTTTGTGAATTATTCCGCTCCCAATATTTATGTCTTTGATGCTCTTTACGTACACACCTAACTAGCTCTTTATCATGGAAATTAGATCATCAAATATTTCGATTCATTACTTTTTGACCATACTACACCACTCTTGCGTATGCTAATCACAAAGAAGATCCTAATGTCTAATAGAGTAAGGGCTGTGAATTTATGCTTTTCTTACATTTCCTTTTCTTCGGTATACTTAGAATTGAGAAATCCCTCTATTTTTTTCTATATCTACAAACCTCACTAAAAAAATTAGTTAATTGAGGCTATCCTAAATGGTAACTCATAACTTCTCTTAATATAGAACGAAAACGTGAAGGCAACGTTAATATTCACAACAGAAAATAATTAACCAAAAAAAAAGTTTCTAAAACTCAAAATTATATTAATATTAATAAAGAAAACTAAACAATAAAGATTATGAATTTGAGATAAACTCAACTTTAAAAAACTAAAAATCCTATAATAATTCTAAAATCAATATATTTAATTTTGGGGTACCAATATCATATCTGTTCTATATCATACTCCCCTATTTTAAAACAACCCATCTTCGAGTTGACTATATATATACAATCTCGAACTCGTCCATAACTCTATTAAATCTTTTCAAGAACAATCGAAGACTTAAAGATTTCTCTTTTTACCTTTTCAATAAGTCTGCAATTTTAGGCATTTTTATAATAAGAATGCTTCAATAATAAAACAAGAGAACTAATTTTCTTGGTCAACTACAATTTCAATCTTCCTATAAGCTTCTTAATCATCTTTTGCTACTTTAAGTTCATTCTCATTTATAGTGCTCATTCTCTTCTATAAAAGAGTTTGTGTCATCTATTGGTGTCACTAGATCCACACTTTATCAATTGAATTTGAATTATTTTTTTCTTTTTTCACAATAGGTGTCACGACCCAAAACTCACCTGTGCAGATTAGGGAACCGTGATCGTGAAATTTCTTCCTAAAACCAAATCTGTTCCTTCCATTCATCACATCAAATTCAATCATTGCAGCGAAAGCAATTACACATGTCACTATGATCTTTACAGTATTTATAATTGCCTAAAATTTTATTTTATTTTTAATATACATTACATTCATCATCACAATCACTGTGGGTCCTATGCCCCACGTTTACATTTGAACTTCAAACTACTTTATTTGTGAGTCCCATACCTCATGCACTTTTGAACTTCACATTATTTCACCCGTGAGTCCTATACCTCCCGCACTTTTGAACTTCTGAACCTATACTTTACTATAGTTGTGGGTCTCATACCCCATCCTTCATATCACCTGTACATATGATGGATAATCCATGTGAGCTTCACTAAGCTCGTTAGTAATTATAGTACCTTGTCATGGGTTTTCAACTGGTAGTGGATGAGGTATAAAAGACATTCACTATCAATTGCTCATACACTTCAAATATAGAATACATGATTCTTAAAAACAGATAGCATAAAGCATTCAAGGAATTCAGGCTAGGCACTTATTTTTTCAAATACAGGACATAGGAAACTTCAAAAACCCGTAACGCAAAGAATTTAAAGCATTCGAGTAAAACAGATATTTCACGTATACAGAGTACAAAAATCTTCAAAAACATGTAGCATGATGAATTTAAAGCATTCGAGTAAGACATTTGATATGCAGTAAAAAACTTGTAACACGTACAGGATGGCTATTTGGTGACCAAAAGAGTTTAAATCATTTACTTGTTACCAGGATGAATAAAATCTTTTTTTACCCTTTTGTCATTTTAAAAACTGGGCCATTTCTTTTAAAAACCCTTCTCATGTAAATGAGGGTTCGAAAACCTTCTACCACTACTTGTGAAAACATGAATCTTTTGTTCATGAAATCAGAACATGTAATCACATTTAGAAAAATGGGGGATAAACCTTCTGTCATTTCTAAACGTAACATCTTTTCACTTTTTAATAGAAGAACCCGTTTTGAACTGGACTCTAGTTTTACTTATAATGGAGATATCTCATGCTTGGGGAATAAACCTTCTACCGGCCATTTTTCTCGTATGTGAGTCCCAAATGGCCTTAAGAGCTCATAGTTGTCATGACTCGCAACCCACCCTTTGGGGATTAGCGGATCGTAACCATCCGACCTGGCCCTTTCGCCTAGCCGGACTTGGTCATCCTGCTCCATTATCATTAGTGTTACTAACATGTAACCACATACATCATCATATATAAACATAGCGGAAGACATCAAGTGAAAGGTTACATGCACATATCATTCTACTAATACAAAAATACAGCCTGTAAAATTTCTAATTCGTCATCTCGTCCCCAGGACGTGAATACACATGAGTGCTACAAGACTGTACTACTATTACCAATACTTACCAAAAATGTCCAAGAGTCACAGCCTCCTACGGTCTGTCCTCCGTGTCAGTCCTTAAAATCAAACATGTAAGTTTGGAGTGAGCTACAGAGTAAGCTTAGTAAGTAAGTCCCCTACTCTGTCATGTGTACATGATTTGGCAAGAAACTGAATAATCCAATAATAAGGATATGATAGCCAGTCAATATCATAGCAACAATTATAGGTCGTCAATGAATATCAAATGATCAGGAGTACAGATGATAATCAAAGAACATCTAGTCTGAAAGACAACATCAAATGCTACAGCTCATCAATGAATATCAAATGATCAGAAATACAAATGATAATCAAAGAACATCTAGTCTAAAAGACAACATCAGATGCTACAGTAAAAAACTGTCAAATACATGATCATAGTAAGTATTCAATAAAAGCTGTGCAACTACATGATCATTCATACAAGAACATGATCATACTATGAATCTCAATAAATAGATAGTGATGTCAAAACTAGTGGATGATATCAATTACGGGGCCCGGCATACCCTCTGTGAGCATAAAACACTGAGCTCAATAATGTAAACTGCGTCCTTCAAGCCTGGTGTCATGCACTATGTCTCGACATAGCCATGATAAAAAATGGTCCCCTTACTCAAGATGGGACCCCTCACTCGGGTCATACTAATGATGGGCACCATGGTGGATCGAGTCTTAAAGATCCTTTACAAGTTCCATATAGGCCAATTACAAGGTCGAGAGCTAAGAAGATCAAGGAAGTAATGTAAGAATTTGTGCAATCCACTTGGGCCGAGTTATCGAGCAAGACCCTAACATTCAAGATGGGCTTGAAATAAGAAGAACCAACTTTAATCTATGTCATTCAAGCTACAAAGGGGGCGGCATTGCCTAGTGGTTTTGTGAAGCCTTTTTATTTCGTTAAGTATAAGCGTGTGGGTCTATTTTATGTTTTTATGGTTGTAAGCATTTGGGCCACTTTAACTCATTTAATGGATTTCTTTTATTAGTTTTAGTCGGTAGTTTAGGACGTTTTGGGCCTGAAGATGTCCGGCCCGTGTCTTTTAATTGATGTAGGCCTTATTCGGCCCTAGGGTTTCATGGAGGGTTTTAAAAGGACTTGTAGTCGTAATTTGGAGGCTATGAACGTGAATGAAGCTTTTTGCATAGAGAATACTTCAGTTTTCTCTTCTTGTTCTTGAGTGAACTACGAACTTATCAAAGCCATCCCTTTGTGGCATTCTCATCAAATCTAGGTTTTTGAAACAAGTTTTCAACGGGTCTTGATTATTGGCTTTCTTGGGTAAGTTTCAATTTGATATTGGGTTCAACGGATTTCAATCTTACGGGTTCACATCATTTGGTATCAGAGCTCAGACTCCAAATCAGGTCTAATTTATCTTCTTCTTTTTTTTAATTCTTGCATTTGGTTTTTGTCTTAGGCGTGTTCTAGGTTTTTCTATTCTGGTCTGCAAATTGTTCATCATTCTGATTTGCGATTCCTTCATCATTCTTGTTAATTTCGTATGTTTGAATTTAGATATGTGATTCTCACAATTAATTACCCATGTATTTGATTTAAGAATTCAGACTTGTGAATTCTTTAATTGATTACACGAATCTTTTCTTTAAATTCCAGATCTATAATTCCATATCTATAATCTTTGCAATTAGACCTTTTGTTTCGGTTTCTTCTTGTTGAAATTAGATCAATCTTTTTTAGAATTTGTAATTATTGTTGCTGATTGTGACCGAATCTGTATTAAAAAAAACAAAGATAGCGTATTCAAGGGTTGCTGTTAAAAGAAAAAAAAAAATTCTCTTATGCTTGTTTGATATAATTTGCAATCTGAAAATTTGGTGTTGATTGATCCTTATCTGCAAAGGGGTTGAATATATCATTTTATTTAGTACCTTGTTTCCTAATTGCTATTTTTCTCTTTTAATTATTTGAGATCCGTGTCATTTTATTCCATCTTGTTTCTTAAATCTATTGCTGGTTGGAATAATACAAGGTTGTGTCTTGATTTAGTTCAACTAGTTCTTCACGAACTTGAAAAGTAAAGCAAGTGAGGTAAAAGGCAAGAGTGGGTGAGAATAGTATTGGACAAGCCCAAAAGAGTGAAACACGAGTGGTGTGACAATATTTGAGCGTAAATACGTAAGGGAGTGTGTGAGGTTTTTTTTTTTTTTTAACCACTAACATCCTTTCTTTGTTTTCAGGGCATTAACAATGTCTCATAAGAGTGACTCAACACCTAAGGAGGAGGCGGCTAACTCATTCTTTATTTTGCAGGCCATGCAACAACAGTTTGAACGGTTGAATTTGGTGATGGGGGAAATGAGGGATAGGATGGATCAGCAAGACGTCATGATTAGAACTCTACAAGGTGGACAAGATGAGGGAACTAGCAAGAACAAACCCAAGGTAGATTTCCAACCTTTAAGAAATAGAGATATTAAATGTTTTAAATGTTTTGGTTTTGGGCACGTAGCGTCTCAATGTCCAAACAAACGGGTGATGGTTATGCGTGACAATGGGGAGGTGATGACTGAAAGTGAGGATGATGGTGATGAGATGCCCGAGTTGGTCGATACTAGTGATGATGATGGAGCGGAATACCTTGTAGAAGGTGAGTTTCTTGTTACTAGGCGTGCTCTTAATACCCAAATTAAGGTAGATGATATGGAGTAGTAGAGAGAGAACATATTTTATACTAGATGTTATGTAAACAACAAGGTGTGTAGTATGATTATAGATAGGGGAAGTTGCACCAATGTAGCTAGTACCACCCTGGTTGAAAAGTTGAGCTTACCTTTATTGAAGCATCCTAAACCTTATAAGTTGCAGTGGTTGAATGAATGTGGGGAGGTTAAGGGCAATAAACAAGTTTTGGTGGCTTTTACCATTGGGAGGTCTAGTGATGAGGTGCTTTGTGATGTAGTTCCTATGCATACTGGCCATATTTTGTTGGGGAGGCCGTGGCAGTATGATAGGAAGGTGATTCATTACGGGTTTAGGAACAGATATAACTTTGTAAAGGATGGAAAAACAATCAAGCTTGCTCCTTTGACCCCAAAATAGGTATATGAGGACCAACTGAAGCTGAAAGTGAGATTGAACAAAAAAGAAAGGGTGAGCCTGAAACCTGAAGAAAAAAAGAGAGTGAAAACAAAAATAGAGAGGTGGCTGAGAATAAAGAAAAGAGAGTGGAGCCACGAGAGAAAAAAGAAAGAGAACCTGCCAAGAGAAAAAGAGAGAGAAAGATGAGTTTTTATGCAAAGGAGAGTGAGGTTAAGAGGGTCTTCTTAGCAAATCAGCCTATGATTTTTCTTGTTTACAAAGAATCTTATTTTAATCTTGATGAAACTAACCAATCTTTTCCTAGTGTGGCTGTTTCTTTGTTGCAGGAGTTCGAGGATGTATTTCTAGAGTTGATTGCCGAGCGGTCAACAATATTACGGTAAAGTATCGTCATCCCATTCCTAGATTAGATGATATGGTTGATGAATTGCATGGCTCATGTATTTTCAGTAAAATAGATCTTAAAAGTGGATACCATCAAATTAGAATGAAAGAGGGAGATGAATGGAAAATAGCTTTCAAGACTAAATATGGACTTTATGAATGATTAGTTATGCCATTTGGACTTACAAATGCGCTTAGTAATTTCACGAGATTAATGAACCATGTATTACGTGCATTCCGAGGCAAATTTGAAGTCATGTACTTTGATGATATCCTAGTGTACAGCAAGAACTTAGATGAACATTTGAGCATTTGAGATGTGTGTTCGATGTGTTGAGATGTGAAAAGTTGTATGCTAATTTTAAGAAATGTACCTTTTGTATGGAAAAAATACTAATGCCAAAGAAGGATGGGACTTGGAGGATGTGCATTGATTGCCGAGAGGTCAACAATATTACGGTAAAGTTTCATCATCCCATTCCTAGATTAGATGATATGCTTGATGAAGTACATGGCTCATGTATTTTCAGTAAAATAGATCTTAAAAGTGGATACCATCAAATTAGAATGAAAAAGGGAGATGAATGAAAAACGGCTTTTAAGACTAAATATGGATTTTATGAATGGTTGGTTATGCCATTTGGACTTACAAATGCGCCTAATAGTTTCACGAGATTAATGAACAATATATTACGTGCATTCCTAGGCAAATTTGTAGTCGTATACTTTGATGATATCCTAGTGTACAACAAGAACTTAGATGAACATATTGAGCATTTGAGATATGGGTTCGATGTGTTGAGATGTGAAACGTTGTATGCTAATTTTAAGAAATGTACCTTTGGTATGGAAAAAATTATTTTTCTTGGTTATGTTGTTAGTACAAAAGGTATTGAGGTAGATGAAGAGAAAGTCAAGGCCATCAAGGAGTGGCCAACGCCTAAAGGCATCACTGAGGTAAGAAGCTTTCATGGCTTAGCTAGTTTTTTAAGGCATTTTGTTAAGGATTTTAGCACCATTGTGCACCACTCACTGAAATAATTAAAAAGAATGTTGGATTTCATTGAAGAATTGATTAAGCGAATGCATTTGCTAATATTAAAGAAAGATTATGTTCTGCACCTGTGTTAGCATTACCTGATTTTAACAAAACTTTTGAGATTGAATGTGATGCCTTAGGAATAGGAATTGGAGCTGTTTTAATGCAGGATAGGCGGCCCATAGCATTCTTCAATGAGAAGCTAAGTGGGGCGGCCCTGAATTACCCCACTTATGACAAAGAACTTTATGCTCTTGTTCGCGCTCTAGAGACGTGGCAGCACTACCTTTGGCTTAAGGAGTTTGTGATCCACACCGATCCTGAATCATTGAAGCATCTCAAGGGTCAAGGTAAAATAAATAAGGGACATGCTAGATGGATGGAATACATCGAGACCTTTTCTTATGTCATCCGTTACAAGCAAGGTAAGGAGAACATTGTTGCTGATGCTTTATCACGAAGGAATGTACTTCTTACTTCTATAAGTGCTAAAATGCTTGGGTTTGAATATATGAAAGACTTGTATGCCAATGATGCTGATTTTTCTGATGTATATATGGCGTGTGATAAAGTGGCATTTGGTAAGTTTTACAAACATGATGGTTATTTGTTTAAAGAAAGCAAATTATGTGTGCCAAATTGTTCAATGCAAGAATTATTGGTGCGTGAGGCACATGGTAGGGGATTAGGGGCACTTTGGTGTCAGGAAAACCTTAGAAATTTTACACGAACATTTCTTTTGGCCTAGGATGAGAAGAGACGTCACTCGAATATGTGGTAGGTGCATTACATGTAGAAAGGCCAAATCTAAGGTTTTACCACATGGGTTGTATACACCTTTACCCGTTCTTAGTGAGCCATGGGTAGACATATCTATGGATTTTGTTTTGGGGCTACCTAGGATAAAAAAAGGGTAGAGATGCTATTTTTGTGGTAGTGGACAGATTTAGTAAAATGGCGCATTTAATTCCATGCCATAAAACAGATGATGCCACAAACATAGCTGATTTATTTTTTAAGAAAATAGTGTGACTCCATTGTGTACCTAGGAGTATTGTTTCTAATAGGGATGTTAGGTTCCTTAGCTACATTTGGAAGGTTTTGTGGGGAAAATTAGGTACCAACCTTTTATTTTTCACTACTTGTGATCTATAGACTAATAGACAGACTGAAGTAGTCAACATGACTTTAACTCAACTCTTACGCGTTGTCATTCAAAAGAATTTAAAAATTTGGGAGGAATGTTTGCCATTTATAGAGTTTGCATATAATAGGACTATGCATATTACTACTTCTTATTCTCCCTTTGAAATTGTTTATGGGTTTAATCCACTTACTCCGTTAGATTTGATGCTTTTACCTATTGATGACAGAAGTAGTTTAGATGGCCATAAGGAAGGCCAAATTGGTGAAGTCAATTCATGAAAGGGTACGGCTTCAAATTGGGCAG
Organism: Nyssa sinensis; assembly: GCA_008638375.1. Lineage (NCBI taxonomy): Eukaryota > Viridiplantae > Streptophyta > Magnoliopsida > Cornales > Nyssaceae > Nyssa > Nyssa sinensis. The sequence continues at coordinate 5,156,366 of CM018033.1, forward strand.
AAGAATGAAAAGTTTGCTTCCCAAGCCAATAAAGGGCGAAGCGTGTCATTTTTGAACTTGGAGATTGGGTTTGGGTTCACATGCTCAAAGAAAGATTCCCAGCGGAGTAAAAAATGGAGAGCGCTTCTAGAGAGAAGGGAGAGCTTCTCTCTCTAGTTTTTTCATAACCATTGCTGGTTTCTTGCAATGGCTTCCACTGATGTAACTCATTCCATTCATGCAAAGGAACCAAGCCCATCAGATCCAATGGCTTCTCTTGAAGCTTCCATTCATGATAAGAAAACAAGTTCAGTTCCTAAGGCCACAAGTTCAGATCCTATCCTACATGCTCCTTCTCTTCTTAGCTATCCCATTTCTGGTTTCTGTCCTGGTGCAAATGTGGACCGTATTGGTGTCGATGAAGCCACCGTTAGAGCTCAAGTTGCAAAAAATGAACGTCAATGGCAGCAAGGACCATCTCATGATATCCTTGCCTCAACCACTGGATTATCCAAGGCTCCTGTTACCACTAAGTCGCCTGAAAATCCGTCTCCAGCTCTGTCCTGGGTTGATGGCGTAGAGCATGGAGATTTTATCCCTCAGGTTGCTCTTGATCTAGAAAAGGAATATGGAGGCTTCTCAACTGATGTTTCTTTCCTGCATGAATCAATTCCAGTAGTCTCCAATGGCTACCAGAAATCTGGTGTTCCTGGCAATGGTGGACGGCAACCCCCACAAGAGTCGCGTGTAGCTCACTCCCCTCACAGTGGGCGTTGGAAAACTGCCCGTCCATTTTCCTCTATGTCTCATACTACCAACGTGTCACATTCGGAAGCAAGGAGAAATAATCCAACGGTTACAATTGATAGAGCCCCAACGGATGGAAACACCAAAGATGATATGCCTATAGAAGCAGGTCCAAAAGGTGCTGACAGCAACCCCCATTCCAGTGCGGACAGTGTCCCCTATGCTACTGAAAATAGCAGGCTGTTTCAGAGATTTTCTGTTCTCCAACAGAACACGCAACATCCTCCTTTACACAAATGGCTCCACTAGTGCTGTTACAAGCCAAGTCAACTCCACGTGTCACGTAGATGCTGCATCTCTCCTCATGCAAGGTGATACTCTCGCCACAAATTCAGCTTTCAGTCCTGCTATCCGATCCTCAGCCAGTGCTGCTGGCGTCCATTCATTGGAGGTCTCGATCGGTGCTGGGGACCCCATTACCCTACCTGCTTCAACAGTATGCACTAGGGAGACCCACTTGACTTCCAATGGGCTTAAGCCACCGTCCACTTTAGGCATTAGAGATATCCCAAATGCATCTCCTGATGTAGTTAGCCTCGTTGCCAACCAGATTGGTGGTTCCCCACAGGGCTCGTTAGTTCTTAACCATAGCTCTATTTCCCCTTTTCACCCCCAAACACTAGTTCAATCCCAATCACCTGTTCATCAGACTGATTTTGTCTCTCATGAGAAATTATCCCAGCCCCTTCCGCACCAGGCTTGCACTTCACAGCCAGGCCCCGTATGGTCCTCCCTTTTCCAACCTCAGGCCCCTGCTAAAAAATTCATTTTGGAATACCAGCAGCCCCAAATTGAAGGGAATCGAATCACGGTTGAACCTCCCCAAGAGGTCATTCGTGCAGGAGTTCAAAGCTAGGAAAATACATTAGTGGGTTACTTTCTAGATCGGAAAATGCCATACCTATGGGTCAAAAGGGTTGCTGAAAAATTATGGAGTAAAGATGGTCTATATGAAGTTCTAACTAATGGCAATGGGTTTTTCTTCTTTAAATTTGACTCTTTGCAGGCTATCACTAACATTCTTGAAGGTGGCCTTTGGCATTTTTCTGGGCGTCATATCATTCTTCAAAGATGGAAGCCTGGTATGGCTTTATCTAAACAAGATGTGGCTAAAATTCCTGTCTGGGTTAAGTTTTTCAATGTCCCTTATGAACTTTGGACAGCCCAAGGACTAAGCTATGTTGCTAGCGCCATTGGTAAACCACTATATGCAGATTCCCATACTGAAGCTTAATCCCGAATTAGCTATGCCAGGATATGTGTTGAGGTCGATGCTACCACTGATCTTCCTGATTATTTTGATATCAAAATTCCTGATCAATCCAAAGTGGAAATTCAAGTTGAATACCAGTGGCTTCCAGCCATGTGTACCCACTGTCATACCTTTGGCCATCGGCTTGCAAAATGCCCGTCTATGAAAATTGCTGAAGGACAGCCCAATCAACCCTCTACCCATGATGCTCACACCAAGAACAAAAGTGAATGGAGAGTGGTCACACGCAAGGGGAAGGCCATTCAAATTGACAATTCTCCTATCTCTAATAGAACCCCCGCTGCTGCCATTCAACCTGCAAGTCTCACTCAGGATACTGAGCGGCCAATCAATTATGATATCCAGGTGCTTAAAACAATGGAAGTTGGTGCCTCTAGCACTGCTCTCCTTGATAACTCAGATAGCATCTCGGCCTATGCCTCTCAGCCTGAATTCTCCACCAAGATTACAGATCAACAGGAATCTCCTTATACAATACAGCCCATCAATCCAATAGAGATAGGAACCACCAGCAGCGATCCTCTTCTTGATTGCCCAGCTATTCTGCCACATGAATCTTATCAGCACCCATCTGGTCATGTTACGTCCATGCCTTCTAATCAGCCTCCTCGCCACAATGCAGGTGCCGAGTGTCCGTTGTCCCCAAATATAGCTAACTCTAGCAGGTCTTCTCCAGACAATGACAGTCCATCCGCAGTTCTCTATTCTGATTCAACAGCTTCTCCTGAATCTAATTCTTTAGCGGACAGAATCACCAAAGTTGATGAGGTTGACACTGGAAGTAATTACACTCGAAATCAGCTCAAGAAGCAAAGACGACAGAGAAGGCTTTTAAGGAAAAAAGGGACACCAGATCCCAACCCCCTCTCCTATTCCCCATGAATTTTGCATGTTGGAATATTCGGGGATTGAACAACCCCTCAAAGCAGCGTGAAATCCGATCCTTTGCTTGTGATTATTCCCTTAGCTTCATTGGTATTGCTGAGACTAAAATTAAGGCAAGTTCTAAAGATCCTATTTCTAACTCTCTCATTCCTGGATGGTCTTTCTTATATAACTATTCTCATGCTCCCTCTGGGAGGATCTGGATAGGATGGAATAATTCTATTTTGCAGATTCACTCTTCCTGTGCCAATGCCCAAGTCATTCACTGCAATGCTACAGTTAGAGCCACTAATTCTCCCATTGCCATTTCTGTAATTTATGGGTCTAACTCTCCAATTCATCGGAATGACTTATGGAGCAATATCTCTCTCCAGGCCTCCATTTCTAAGGATGTCCCATGGTTGCTGCTTGGCGATTTCAATGCCATCTGATTCCCTCATGAAAGGAAAGGTGGCAGCTCCGATTGGCCTCCTGTTATGGATGATTGCAACAAATGTTTCTTGAACTCTGAGCTAGAGGACTTGCGGTTTACTGGGCAATTTTTCACCTGGTGCAATGGCCAAGCAGCCCCCCATTCCATTCAAAGGAAGCTTGATAGAGCCCTAGTTAATCAAGAATGGCTCTCTTCTTTTCCTTCTGCGGAGGCTGAATTCCTCCCCCCTGGATTATCTGATCACTCCCCAGTTATAGTTAGATCCGGTATTCCTCTGAAAAAAGGCAAGAGCCCTTTTAAATTCTTCAATTTTTGGGCTGATGATGATGATTTTCTTCCCACCATTGAACGGGCATGGAACTCTGCTATTCAGGGCACAGCTATGTTCATCTGCTGCCAGAAACTAAAGAAAGTTAAGTTTGCTCTTAAGGATTTCAACCAAAAGAAATTCAAGAACATCTCCTTAAGAGCCCAAGAAGCTCGCTCTAAGCTTCATGACATCCAAATTCTTCTCGAGCAGAATCCAGGGTCTAGGGAGCTCATCCAGGAGGAAAAAGAAACTCGCCACCTTTATTATTCTATCCTCTCCAGTGAGGAGAGCCTTGCCAAGCAAAAATCTCGTGTTCAATGGCTTTCCGAGGGTGACCAAAACACTTCCTTCTTCTTCAAATCAGTGAATAGTAGAAGAAATCGTAATAAGATTGTCAGCCTACTTGATGCTTCTGGTAATCGAATTGAGGACATTAAGGAGATCAAGAATACCATTGTCAATTATTATCATGATCTCCTCGGCAATGTGAGTACTATTCCCTACCCTGGGAAGCAAGCTCTTGCTGGATTTATTTCAAAGCGCCTGCCTAATGACTCCCTCTTGGCCCTCCAATGTCCAGTCTCTGAAACTGAAATCCAAGAAGCTCTATTCAGTCTCCACCTTAATAAAGCTCCAGGCCCGGATGGTTTCAATGGTTTTTTCTTTCAAAAAACTTGGAGTATTGTTAAGACCGAGGTCATTGCTGCTATTTTTGAATTTTTCTCTTCCAGATCCATTCTTAAAGAGATCAATTCCACCGCCATTGCCCTTATTCCCAAGGTACCTAATCCCTCATCCCTCCATGACTATCGACCGATATCCTGCTGTAACACTCTCTACAAGGCCATCTCCAAAATTCTTGCCAACCGGCTCAAGAGTGTTCTCCCTAGTCTTATTGACCTGGCTCAATCTGCTTTTATTCATGGGAGGAAGATTAGTGACAACATCCTTCTTGCTCAAGAACTCATGCACAATTACCATAAGAATCCAGGCTCTCCGCGTTGTACTATGAAAGTTGATCTTAAGAAGGCCTTTGATTCGGTGCGCTGGGAGTTTCTTATTGATACTATGAGCATCATGGGATTTCCCCAGGTTTTTATTGATTGGATTCAATGCTGCATCTCTACGGCCCGTTACTCAGTTGCTATTAATGGTGAGCTTGAAGGTTTCTTCCATGGAGCCAAAGGGTTAAGACAGGGTGACCCTCTATCCCCCTACCTTTTTGTGCTTGCCATGGATGTGCTCTCTTTAATTCTTCACCAGAAATCAGCTGTTCCTCAATTCAAGCATCATTGGCGATGCCATAAAACCAAGCTTACTCATCTCTGCTTCGCTGATGATATTATGCTCTTCTGTCATGGTGATCTCCTTTCAGCTTCTATTCTCAAGGACGGACTTGACACATTTGCTACCTTTTCTGGCCTCCTCAACAATACCTCCAAAAGCAACATCTTCCTATCTGGAGTGGATTGCACCCTCAGGCATGGTATCATGGAGCATATTGGTTTCCCTGAAGGATCTCTCCCTATCCGTTACCTTGGTGTCCCTCTGATTTCCACCAAGCTGAAAACCCAAGATTGCAAATCATTAGTTCAGTGTATCATTGGGAAAATTTCCCATTGGGCTACCAAATCCCTCTCTTATGCTGGACGACTCCAACTTATCAAATCAGTGCTGTTTAGCATTCAAGTTTACTGGTCCTCCCATTTCATTCTTCCCAAGAAAGTGGTTAACCAAATTGAGCAAGCAATGAGGTCGTTCCTTTGGAGTGGTAACCACCTCATCTCATCTGGTTCGAAAGTTGCATGGGATGATATAACATGTCCCAAAAATGAAGGAGGTCTTGGAATTAAGAAACTCTCCGATTGGAATAAAGCTGCTTTGGGGAAGCTTATATGGGCCATGTTCCAAAATCCCTCTCACTCCCCTTGGGTTACTTGGATTCGTAGTAATTTGCTGAAAGGCAAGAACTTCTGGGAAGTCAAGTGTCCCCAATCTTGCTCTTGGACTTGGAGGAAAATGCTTCAGTTCCGATCTTTGTTCAAATCTAGCATCAAAATGTCTATTGGTAATGGCCTCTTTGCCTCTCTTTGGTTTGATTACTGGCTCCCCAATGGCTCCATTATTGACAATATGGGGGATCGAGTTATCTATGATTCGGGTCTGGGAAGACAGGCTAAAATTAGCTCCATCATCTTGGATCATCATTGGAACTGGCCTATAGCTAACTCTCCTCATTTACTTGAACTCAAGATGGTATGCCCTCCAACCTTCACCCATTCCCCCAACGGGATGACAAGGCCATTTGGTTACACTCCCCCGATGAGGACTTCTCCATCACCTCAGCTTGGGAACTTCTACGCTGCCGTAAACCCCTGGTCCATTGGTGGAAGCTTGTCTGGCACCCTAAAGCATTACCCAGGGCTGGGTTTATTCTTTGGATGGCCATCCGGATTAGCCTTAATACCAAGGACCGTCTCTTCTTCTCCCAGCTTGGCATTGATTCCAAATGTCTTCTTTGTATGCGCGAGGCAGAGAGCCACAATCACTTGTTCTTCTCTTGCTCCTTCTCGTCCATCATATGGTCTCATTTGCTATCTTTATGTGGGCTCCAATGCCCCTCAGGTGACTGGCAGCAGATTGTTCTTTGGGCTAGCAATACCTTTAAGGGCAAGGCATTCTCTTCTACTCTAGGCAAGCTTACTCTCGCATGCACGGTATATACCATTTGGAGAGAACGGAATAGTAGATTGTTCACCACTTTAAAAAAACCTCCCCAGGCTATCATTGCTCAAGCTCAAGATATGATTCGTGGCAGGCTTGCTACCTCAAAAGGGATCGCAAACACAGTCTCCAACAGACTTCTTCAAAGCAATTGGTCTCTCCCTACTACCATTTTTAATATGTAATGCTCTGAGTGTTGTATGTCTCTGAGGGAATGCCTTCTTGCACTTGTATTTCTTTGGTTTAGTTCTTGTTGCTTTGGGGTGGGAGTTCTTCTGCCTGTAGTAGTCCTTCCCTCCCTTAGCTTGTTCGAGGGTATGCCCTCTTGATTTTGTACCTTTTCTCTCTTCTTTTATAAATTTATTTACTTACCAAAAAAAAAAAAAGATTCCCAGCTCATAGAAGAACTAAATTGCATCCTCGAGGAGATGGACCTTTCCAAATCCTTGAGAAAATTAATGATAATGCTTATAAAGTGGATCTTCCAGGTGAGTATAATACCTCTGCTACTTTCAATATTTCTGATCTTTCTCCCTTTGATGTAGGTGACGATTCGAGGTCGAATCCTTTTGAGGAGAGGGGGAATGATAGGCACCATGGTAGACTGAGTCTTAAAGATCCTTTACAAGTTTCAGATGGGCCAATCACAAGGTTGAGAGCTAAGAAGATCAAGGAAGAAATGCAAGGATTGGTGCAATCCACTTGGGCCGAGTTATTGAGCAAGGCCCCAACATTCAAGATGGGCTTAAAAGAAGAAGAACCAACTTTAATCCATGTCATTCAAGCTACAGAGGGGGGCGACATAGCCTAGTTGTTTTGTGAAGCATTTTTATTTCGTTAAGTATAGGCGTGTGGGCCTATTTTATGTTTTTTTGGTTGTAGGCATTTGGGCCACTTTAACTCATTTAATAGAACTTTTTTTATTAGTTTTAGTCTGTAGTTTAGGACGTTTTGGGCTTGAAGATGTCTGGCCCAGTGTCTTTTTGATATACCACAAAAAGCAAGACCAATCAGCACTGGACACGTATGTCTATAGTCCAGCTCACGCTCGGCTAACTCAGCTCCCGCTCAACCAGTGGCTAGCGCTCGGACATTCAGGACAGGCTGAAAGATCGGAGGTGGCCGAGCATATGCCTTCAAAGCACATACATATCCGGATAAGGATCACGGAGTTAATTACAGAACTCCAGACCAACACTCCAGAGCTCGTCACCGCCTTAGCGGCTGCCAAGCAGGGAATAAGGAAACAGTCTTCGATAAGGAAACTGCTATACATGTTCATCTCTATCTATGGTGCAATGTCCAACAAGGAAACTACTATCTCCGGTGATCAAATCCCTACTTTCATGGCTCCAAATCCTAATCAACTTAGGAAAGCCACGGCCTATAAATTAAACCCTAAAGGCACGCTTTATTTTCATGCTCATTCTTTGGCTTTCAATACAGTCTTTCAATTCAGTTTACTTACTTAAGCATCGGAGCGGCTATTGCTGGAGCCAATCCGGTGGTCCTCTGATCCCCCTTTTTGAGTGTTCTACAGGTCGTAGAGCCCAGATTTATTGCAAGCTGAAAAGTGTAGCATCAGTTTGGCGCCGTCTGTGGGAAGCGACTAATCTCCAAGTGCTCTATTCACAAACTTATCTTTTTCCTCACCGAAAAACCATGGCCCCAAATCTCCAACCGAGATAGAACGCTCAAAACCCACAAAGCTCTCAACGTCGGCCGCCTGTTCCACTAGCAAGAAGGCTGACGGTTGATCCTATGCGACAAGAGATTGAATCAATCAAACGGCACAATGAACTATTACAGGAACAACTACTTGCTATATCTAGAACTCTGGCAATGCTCACACAGAATCAAGGGACAAGTCCACCAAACCCGCCGGTCAACGTTGCTGAAAGAACGCAACCCCATATAACCACTGAGAATGAAGTGCCCCATGAGAAGGCTCCAAATAACCAGCCTGGGCACCCCTAGGGTATTGCTCACGTTGCAGAGATCCACAGCCGTCGGCAGCCCCAGGCTGGGGAACATCAGCCTTCATCCCTAACATCCACTACCGAAGCACTACTAGAGCCCCAACTCCAAGGGCTTCGGGAGAACATTCGGTACCACAGGAGCTTCATCCCCAAGCAGCACCAATCCCGCCAGCTCGGAACCCTCTTCCGTCCGAGGGACGTACTCAGCCCGACTACCCTGAAGCCGAGGCTGTAAGGCAAGGTTCATAAGAGGTTCGGTTCAGAGACCCACGGAGGGTCGAAGAAATTGCCGAATCTATGGACCAAACAGTAGCTTTGAGTGGTGCCCAGAACCCTCCAGAGTAGGATGAGTTGGCCAGGCTGCTCGGAAGACTTGCCACCCCATTCACTTCCGCTATCATGTCAGAGGAAAGGCCCACGAAGTTCATGGTGCCAAAGTTCACCCTGTACGATGGGACTGGAGACCCAGGAGATCATCTATCGCACTACCAGCATACGATGGCCCTCCACAGAGCCTCGATGCTGTTATGTGTCGAACTTTCATTACCAGCTTGAAAGGTACTGCTCTAAAATGGTTCCACCACCTCCCTCCGAACTCAATTACCGGCTTCTATGAGCTAGGTAGGCAATTCCTAGACAGATTCATGACCAGCAGAAGGCTCAGAAGGGGACCAGAGTTCCTATTAAATGTCAAACAGACCAAGGAAGAGTCCCTCAGAGCTTACATTGTGCGCTTTAATGCCGAACTCACAGAGATCACCGACTGTAGCCCAGGTTTTCTTGTAGCCGCCCTAACTGCAAGTCTCGCTCACGGGGGCTTCAGAGATTCCTTGACCAAAAGCCCTCCTGCCGACATGGCGGCATTAATGGACCGGGCTAGGAAGTACATCAACTTGGAAGAAGCCAACCGCACATCCCAAAAGGGCAAAGAACAGAACTAGAGGGACAATCTGAAGAGGGAGGATCATAAGAAGGACGACCCTAGAAGAGACCCTAGCAAGAAGAGAGCCAAGAGTCTAGAGAAAAGAACGGCACCCAAGGCTGTTTAAATTCCGGACCAAGGGAGTTCACTAATTTTACCCCTTTGAACACTACACCGAATCAGGTCCTTAGGCAGATCCGAGATCGGAAAAACCTGAGATGGCCAGAACTCATCAAAGGAGATCCCAGCCTTCGGGACACAGGTAAATATTGTAATTTCCACAAAGATCATGGGCACACGACTAACTCATGCAGGTCCCTTAGATATGAGATTGAGCAACTCATAAAGAAAGGACGTCTCCAGGAGTTCCTTAAGCAGGACGGGAGGCAAAATCCCCACGAAGACAAGCCTCAGCAGCGGATAGAGTAGAGGCCTGAGCAAAGACAGGAGCAGAGGGAAGTTCGAAATGAGCCTCAAAGGCAGAACAACCATGTCATTTATGTCCTCTATGCAGACTCCCCTACTACAAGAATGTCCAACAGGGCAAGGAAAAGGTACGCTCGGGAGGCCAAGGCTGCCCCAGACGTATTGCAGATCTCCAACGTCAAAAAAAGGCTCAAACCAGCACCGGAGATCCAATTCACAGAACAGGATCTAGCAGTGGTGCACTGCCCTCACAGTGATGCCCTCGTCGTCACTCTCAAGATTGCCAACTTCGAGATTAGAAGAGTTCTGGTTGACACCGGCAGCTCCGTCAATATACTATTCCATGAGCCACTCAAACAGATGGGGATGGACCACAACAGCATCAAGCCTACCACTGCCTTAATGGCAGTGTTTGACGGTAATCTCAGTGCCCATTGGGAAGGATCGACCTACCTACTACTGTAGGGGAAGGTGAAGGGCAGAAAACCACCATCTCAGAATACATGGTGTTGAATATGAAATCTCCCTACAATGTCATAATTGGGAGACCATGGTTGCACCAGATAGGGACGGTTACCTCGACCCTCCATCAATGTCTGAAGTATGTTCACAATCAGAATGTTTATTCTGTCAACGGCTGTCAGCCAACTCCTCGAGAGTGCCATGCCATTGCACTCAAGGAAAAGACTGCCAAATAGCAATTACAGTATACCCGGGACTGTGCAGATCAAATTCTCTCCCACACTCCCGAGGAGGAAAGTTGCCCTTCCAGAATCGAAGAACCCTTAAGCCCAAGGGGACGTGACAGCAGGGCCAAATCTATTGGCGAGCCTATCAAAGTATTGGTCAGTTCAGAATTAGAGGGGCGCTATTTGTACATCGGTCCAGACCTGACACGCGCTGAGCAAGAGAAAATAATCAAGTTTCTGAAAGACAACCTCTCTATGTTTGCGTGGGAGACCAAAGACATGGAGTGTATAGATCCAAACCTGATAACTCACAAACTAATGGTGGATCCAGATCACCCACCAGTGAGATAGAAAAGAAGGCCGCTAGCCCTAGAGCGGCATCAGATCATAAACGAGGAAGTCCAGAGGCTGCTTGAAGCCAAAATGATACGTGACGTGTTCTACCCCGAGTGGCTAGCCAACACCGTCCTGGTCAAGAAGAAAAATGGCAAGTGGAGGGTCTGCGTTGATTATACAGACCTCAATAAGGCATGCCCCAAAGACAGCTTTCCACTGCCAAGGATAGACCAACTGGTTGACGCTACTGTAGGGCACGAACTCATGAGTTTTATGGATACCTATTCTGGGTATAACCAAATTCAGATGTACCCTCCAGACTAGGAGAAGACAGCTTTCATAACCGAACGAGGTCTCTACTGCTACAGAGTAATGCCTTTCGGTTTGAAAAATGCTGGAGCCACATACCAGCGGTTGGTTAACAGGATGTTCAGATCTGATTGGACTGAAGTCATCGAAAACCAGAAAAGACATTCAGGCGCTCAACGGCAGAATCACGGCACTAAGCAGATTTATCTCCAAATCCACTGATCGCTGCCTACCCTTCTTCAAACCTTTAAAGGGCAACAAAGCTTTACAATGGACGGAAGAATGTGAGAAAGCTTTTCAAGAGCTGAAGGAGTATCTTGCCCCTCCAGAGCTTCTGTCAAAACCAGTACAGGGGGAAAGCTACTCTTGTACCTTACAGTCTCTGAAAACGCGGTCAGCTCCGCATTAGTCAGACAGGACAGGGGAGTACAGAGGCCCATATTCTACGTCAATAGGGCACTACTCGACACAGAAAAGAGATACCCAGAGGTTGAGAAGCTAGCCTTTACTTTGGTAATATCAGCTCGGAAGCTCCGGCCTTATTTCCAAGCTCATCCAATTGAAATCCCAACCGCCTACCCTCTAAAGTCAATATTGAGGAAGCCCGAAGTGTCGGGAAGATTAGTGACATGGTCTGTGGAGCTAGGGGAATTTGACATATCATATATACCATGGAACTGCATTAAAGGGCAGGCCTTGGCTGATTTCGTTGCCGAGTTCACCCCGGCACTTCAAGACAAGGCACAGCTCATCTAAACTTCAGGAACCTAGCTGCTCTATATCGATGGGTCGTCAACCGATCAGGGCTCAGGAGTGGGCCTGGTATTATAGTCCCCTGATGGGCTCTTGTCAGAAAAAGCAGTTAGCTTGGGATTCAGAGCTTCCAACAATGAAGCAGAATATGAAGCCCTAATCCTAGGCATGAAGTTGGCTCTGGAATGCGAGGTTCAAAACCTTAAAGTCTTCTCAGATTCCCAACTGGTGGTAAGCCAAGTCCTGGGAGAATTCTCCATTAAAGATGATAGGATGCTTCGGTACTCTGAACTGGTGAACTACTTGAAGCACCCCTTCCAGACGTTCACTATCTAGAAAATAGAAAGAAGCCAGAACTGCAGAGCAGATGCTTTGGCAAACATGGCGTCCCGCCTAAAGTCAGAAGGGAACTCCACAGTAAAAATTTCCTACCAGCCAACACCCAGCATAGAGGAGGCCCAAGTTGCCCAAATTGCTGAACAGCCCCAAAACTGGATGACCTCAATCCTCCAGTACCTAGAATTCGGGCTCTTCCCAAAAGACAAAAACAAAGTAAGGAGAATCCGAATCAGAGCAGCTCGGTACCTGATCCTAAACAACAAGCTTTACAGAAGGTTTTATTCTCAACCCCTGTTAAATGCCTTGGCTCCAGAAGAATTACAATATGTCTTGGCTGAAATACACGAGGGTATTTGCGGGAACCATAATGGGGGCAGAACGATAGCTCACCGAGCTCTAACTCAGGGCTATTACTGGCCTAGGAAGCTAAGGCAGGCTAAGGAGTACGTCCAGAAGTGCAACAAATGCCAAAGGTTTGCCCCATATCAACACCAGCCTCATCACGAGCTCATCTCGATTACTAGTCCTTGGCCCTTTGCTCAGTGGGGGATGGACATCGTGGGTCCATTACCCAAAGCCCCACCAAACAGGAAGTATCTTTTGGTAGCCATTGACTACTTCTCTAAATGGGCCGAAGTTGAACCTCTAACACACATCACAGAGAAGGAAGTTGAAAACTTCACCTGGAAGAACATTGTCTGCAGGTTCGGTATTCCACGAGTGATCATCTCTGACAATGGGATGCAGTTCACGGGTAAAGGCCTCAAGAAATTTTATGAAAATCTCAACATTAGACAAACACTTTGCCTCTCCAGGCCACCCACAAGCAAACGGGCAAGCAGAAGTTACAAACGTAACGATCCTTGATGGATTAAAGAAAAGGTTGGAGTAGGCCAAAGGAAAATGGGCGGAGGAACTCCCTGGGGTACTTTGGGCCAACAAAACAACCAGAAGGACTCGCACCTCTGAAACTCCTTTCTCACTGGCCTATGGTACAGAAGCAGTAATCCCGGTTGAGATCGGTATGCCAACTTTAAGAACTGAAGCCTTCGAGCAAGAGTCCAATGATCAGCAGCTGACAGAAAATTTGGATTTGCTTGAAGAAAAAAGGGATCAAACCTGCATCAGGATGGAAGCCTATCAGCAGAGAATGGTCAACCAATCCAAGGTAGGGCTCAAGACGGTTAGCTTTCAAGTTGGAGACTTTGTCTTAAAAAGAGATTTTCCAAACACCAAGGATCCCACTATGGGAAAGTTGTCACCCAACTGGGAAGGCCCCTACACAGTGACAAAGGTTGTTAGGCCTACCACCTACTGGCTAGAGGACATGGCTGGGAAACCTATTCCTAGACCTTGGAATATAGAACATTTACAGAAGTATTACCAATAAAGATTTGTCTTTCTTTTAATACCTCCATAAAATATTCATCTCTAAATGCACAGGCCTTCAGAGCCTGGTCCATCACTAATGCACAGGCCTTCAGAGCCTGGTCCATCTCTAATGCACAGGTCTTTAGTACCTGGTCCATCTTTAAATGCACAGTTCTTTAGTACTTGGTCTATCTTTAAATGCACAAGCTTTTAGTACCTGGTCCATCTTTAAATGCACAGGTCTTTAGTACCTGGTCCATCTTTAAATGCACAGGCCTTCAGAGCCTGGTCCATCTTTAAATGCACAGGCCGTCAGAGCCTGGTCCATCTCTAATGTACACGTCTTTAGTACCTGGTCCATCTTTAAATGCACAGGCCGTCAGAGCCTGGTCCATCTCTAATGTACAGGTCTTTAGTACCTGGTCCATCTTTAAATGCACAGGCCGTCAGAGCCTGGCCCATCTCTAATGTACAGGTCTTTAGTACCTGGTCCATCTTTAAATGCACAAGCCTTTGGAGCCTGGTCCATTTGTAATGCACAGGCCTTTAGAGCCTGGTCCATCTCTAATGCACAGGCCTTCATGGCCTGGTCCATCTTTTAATGCATAGGCCTTTAGAGCCTAGTCCACCCTTAATGCACAGGCCTTCAGAGCCTGGTCCATCTTTAATGCATAGGCCTTCAGAGCCTGGTCCATCCTTAATATACAGATTCCATGATCCAGTCCATCCAAAGACAGAAGTTCTAAACATCTTCAACTAAAGTCTGACTACTATTTACATAAGTTTCCTAGATCGGCACACCTCAGAGCTGATACTTAGGTTATTTGGCTTATGTACCAACAAGCAACAAATGCTACATTACCGAGCAGGCTTAAAGTACATTGGTTCAAGGCTTCAAGTTTTATGTAAGTTTCTTTGATCTATTCTTAGAACATACAGAAGAGTTATTAATCAGAAGTGCACGAGAAGGTGTCTTAACTCTGAAAGAGCACATCCAAACACAAAGTACATCAGATTTGAGGAAAAGGAACTCAATTTTATTGATGATTCATAAAATTTACATCAGTACAGGAAGACTGGAAATAAAACAAGTATAGAAAAGCTACAACAAAGATATCACTACGTTTTACAGGAGCTACAATAAAGACATCACTACGCTTTGCGCCATCATGGCTTTCTTCCTCGGATGGGAAAGGGGCCCAAGTTCCAAACCTCTATTACCGCCGCCGCTGGCTTCCATTTGAAAGGAAGGACCCCGAACCCCAATCTGCATCAAGAAGCACCCAGGCCATTTCATCATCACTGTCACTAATCTCAATACCAACAGATGATGAGGGCTCTGGGTCTCAGGAGACCTCCATTCTCCACCTTCGTTTCCCTCAAATTCGGCATGACACCCCAGCCGGCTTGAGCAAGGGTCTCTGCCGAGACACAAAGGGAAGGAGGCATCCCACCTTCGTCTTCGTCACCAATGCCCCAAGTCTCAGTTAAATCAAGGAAGGTCCACCTCCAGTCGGAGAAATCTCTATTGGATGCCAAGATGGACAAGAAGATCTTCGCCTCCTCTAATCCTTCCTTGGAGACTGAATCAAAGGGAAGGTTAACTCTCGGCCACAGTTTAATCATTCCCAACTCGGACTAAGAATCCTCAATCATCTCCAGGCAAATGGCAAGCTTCTAAAAAGACATCCAAATTCTTTCCAACGGGGGAACAGTTTGAAGGCAAAAAGGTAAAGAGATTTGGCGCAACTGTATGCCCCTTTCTCATATATATAGACCCATGAAGCCCAAAATCCAACCATCCGGACCGTCACGACGGTTAAAGGAAGGGTTGACCTTGAAAACCCAAACGACAACTGTATAAATGAATGACGCATTAAACCACCCTCTCGGAATATCAAAAGACAGAGTGTGGGGTTTTCCTGTACTAACAACCACAGTTCGGTACTAAAGCTTCTGAAATGATAAAATAAGCAAAGTCTAATATACAGGCCTCCTATCCAATATACAGACCTCCCAGTCTTATCTATTCCTTGATAGGCCACACATATAACAAAGGCCAACAGCTCTGATATATCCCGATCCTAAGGGCTCAGAAACAGAAGTTTCAATCATCAGAATGATGGGCACAAGCTGCCTAGTTATTTTCACAAGTCTTTGGTTCAGAACAATCTGCTTCAGAATTCTACAGAGTTTGCTTCCATTCTATGTGATACAAGATCAATATCGGATTCCTACTCATCTGATTATGTTTGCTTTCTTATCTTATTATGATGAGACAGTCGAAATTAATCCACATTCACTGATCTATTACAAGTGTTGAAGCTCGGGAGGCAACTATTAACTATTGGAAAACTGATCTGATGTGCAATGGGCTCAGAGCAGCTATACTTGCAACGAATTTCGCAAAAAGCAAGAATACAAGAAAGATCTGAAGAAAATTCAATTTTATTGATCAAAGGAAATTTATTACATCAAAAGGCTGGCTAAACAAAAGAGTAAAGCTAATAAAGCCTCAAGCCTTATCGGAAGGGCCAGGGTCCTCTACCGAAGGAAGGTTGGTAGTCATGGCCTCTTTACTTGGGCCAGCACCGGAAGAAGCGGCTCCAGGAGCAACAATTGACGACACGTCAAAATCTGGAAACTTAGTAACATATCTAGATCAGAAGCTCTCAAAGTCGAACTGGATCAGTTCGTCCCCCATCTTCTCAACTTCCCCTCTCATTTCCGTCTCAGTTTCAGTTCTGGCATGATCAACTGCCTCCTGAAGCTTTTGATCAAAGGTCCTTCGAAGGTCGACCAACTCTCTCTGAAGCCCTCCAACCTGCCGAGCATAGAGGTCGCTTTCGGATTCTGCCACGGCAAGGTTAGTGCCAACCTCCTTCAAATTCTCCTCGGCAGCATGAACCTTGGATTGAGCCATTCCAAGCTCCAGCCTCACTTCATCCAGTTCGGCCTTCAGCTTATCAGCCTCCTCAAAGCTCAGAGGAGTCACCATCAGAGCAGCCAAACTATGCATGCTTTGCACAGCACAGGTAAGCAAGTTAGGCCGAACGAGTAAACAAGCAAGAAAAGACAAGAAGAGGCTACAGAAGTTACCTTCATTTGGAGATTCATCATCTCGTTCATCAGTTTCGCAGGGTTATCGCCCCTGTACCGATGAGGGCCCTTAGACCAAATTTGGTCAAAGGCCTTCCTGGTAATCCGATAGTCCGACTTATCAGACGGCTCGGACGGTGCGGCAGATGCCTTCCCCTTCCCAGCCCGTTTGCTCGGAGCGGAAGGGGCAGGAGGAACGGTCGATACCGGAACAACAGGTTCGGCCTCCTTCTCGGCCTCGGCAGAAGGTGGCTCGGGAGAGCCAGAAATTAACCTCCTCCTTTTTACTTGAAGAGGACGCTCAGGCTCAACATGGGAGGAAGCCTCTCCCGCCAATTGGGCCTCCGCCTCTGCCCACCTCGATGTCAGCCTTTTCCTCAGCTCATCAGTAAGAGCGGCCATCAGATTCTGAGGAGTGACGATGACGGTGTGAGCTCGGTTGGGGGTCGAAAGAAGCTCGTGGTGCTGATCTTAGAGCTCGTCAGTAAACTCAGACCTCCTCCAAGCGCTCCTGACTGCACATAAACAAGAAATGGCATATCAGACCATCAGCTTGGAAGACGTAACAAAGCTAAAACAAGCCTAAGGAAATAAGCCTCACCCTTATGACCCGTGGTACGAGGGAATATTGAGACATGATCTTGGAAGTCTTCACGCTCCCATCCTCCTTTAACAAAGAAGTACCACTTCTTTCACGTTTTATTAGAAGTGGGTACAGAGGACAGAGGTCGGAACCCCTTCTCAAAAGACATGTAAAAAAGGCCCTCTGCCTTCATATACTTCATATCCATATTGCTAGGGATCAGATCTACAGACACATCTACACTATTTTTGTGCCCTAACACTACAAACCCTAAAAGGTGCCGCCAACTATTGAGATTAAGGTCGGTAGGACAGAGCCTGTACCAACAGAAGAACTGCCTAACCAAATCAGGCAACGAAAGCCTTAAACCCATATCAAACCAGGCAAGATAAACACAGATCTCCCCAGCTCTAACATCATAGGGGTGATCCATGGGGCCCGGAACCCTACAGGTAACATTTGGGGGAAAATTGTACTTCACCCTCCACTCGTCCAACAAACTCTAAGTGACCGCACTTTCGCCCTCTTCCGTATGGGAAGACCTGCCAGAGGTCTCCCTAGCCCTGTCTCAAGGCTCTATGAAGGCATCCACTATCCTAGTCTCAGGACTGTGGGGAGGCTCAACAAACCTCTCCCCAACATCTTCGGCGGCAAGACCACCTACATTCTCTACATGAGACGGCATAGCCATCTTTGAGGGATTTCCTACCCCCTCACTAGCGTTAGAAGATTCAAAAGGAGTAGACATTACTCTCAAACTTAAAGAGGAAGAGCAAAAGAAGAGGAAGATCGGTTGAACTTGTTCTAGACCAGAGCCTCAGATAACCAGTATTCTTCGAAATCGCACAAACCAACAATGGTCGACAAGATCTTCTAACACAGTGAAAATGACGGGGAAAAGGTCATTTCAAATCTCTCCCTGTATTTATAAGCGCGGTATCATAAGGAACCCACCAAGCCCAAACGCCATGACTATTCAGTACAATGATGGCTTCGAGAAACCCAACCATCGGCTCAGTACAATGATGGCCTTGAAAAAACCCAATCTTTTTTTTTTGATAGGTAAATAAGATAGATAAAAAAGAAAAGAATAAATACAAGATCAAGAGGGCATACCCTCGAACAAGCTAGAGGAAGGATGGACTTCTACAAACAGAAGAGCACCCGACCAAAAGCAACAAAAAAGAAAAAACTAAACAAAGAAAAAGAAAACAAAACAAGAGGGCATACCCTCGGGCAAGCTAGGGGAAAGGAAGAGCATATATAAAACAGAAGAGCTCCCAACCCCAAGTAGCAAAAATATTACACTTTAAATAAGCTATCAGGCAAAGACCAACTAAACTGGAGATGTCTATTGGAAGTTGAGTCCTGAATGCCTTTTGAGTGAGTGAGCCTACCACGGATCATGTCCTGAGTTTGAGCTATGATGGCATTTGGACTTTTCTGGATCTGGGTGAATAATCTGCTATTCCTTTCACGCCATATGTTGTAAACTGTGTAAGCCTGCCTAAGATGGAGGAGAACGACTTGCCTTTGAAAGAGTTGGTAGCCCAAATGATAGTTTGCTGCCAGTCCCCAATAGGACAGTGAAAACCACTTTTAGAGAGCAAGTGGGACCATATGTTGGAGGTGTAAGGGCAGGAAAAGAAGAGGTGATTGTGATTCTCATTTTCTCTAAAACAGAAAAGACATTTAGGATCTTGACCAGTGTTAGAAGAGAACAGGCAGTCCTTGGTCCTTAGACTGTGACGAATGGCCATCCAAAGAATAAAACCAGCGCGCGGAATAGATTTGGCATGCCAGACAAGCTTCCACCAATTTACCCGGGGGTAGCGGCCCCGCAGAGTTTCCCAACCTGAACTGATGAAGAAGTCCCCATTTGAGGAGGGCAACCAAATTGCCTTGTCTTCTTGGAGAGGGGAGGGAAAGAAATTTGAAGGCATACCATTCTTTAGGTCCAGCAGATAAGGAGAATTTGCAATAGGCCAGTTCCAGCAATTTTCATGAATGATGCAACTCACTGTAGTAGATCTTCCCAGCCCCGAATCATAAATAACCCTTTCCCCCATGTTGTTATAGATGGGGCCATTGGGAATCTAATAGTCAAACCAGAGGGAAGCAAAGAGCCCTGAGCCAATGAAAATTTTGATATGTGGCTTGAATAAAGATCTGAATTTAATCATTTTCCTCCAAGCCCATGAGCTAGATTGAGGGCATTTGACTTCCCAGAAGCTTTTGCCTTTAAGAAGATTGCAGCGAATCCACTGAACCTAAGGGGACTTTGAGGGGTTTTGAAAAAGAGCCCAAATGAGTTTCCCCAAAGCAGCTAGGTTCCAATCAACAAGTTTCTTAATCCCAAGACCCCCTTCATCTCGAGGGCAAGTTACATTCTCCCAAGCAACTTTGGAACCAGAAAAGATGAGATGGTTGCCACTCCAAAGAAAAGATCTCATACCTTGCTCAATCTGATTCACCACCTTTTTAGGGAGGATGAAGTGGGAAGACCAGAAGACTTGAATGCTAGAAAGCACTGGTCTGATCAACTGAACCCGACCTGCATAGGAAAGATATTTAGTAGACCAATGAGTGATCTTACCGATGATGCGGTCAACTAGAGCTTTGCAGTCATGAGCTTTCAGCTTGGTAGAGACCATAGGAACCCCAAGGTAGCGGATAGGGAGGGAGCCTTCAGGGAAACCGATGTGATCAATGAGTTGCTGCTTGAGATTGTAATCAACACCTAAAAAGAAAATGTTACTTTTGGAGGCATTGTGGAGAAGGCCAGAAAAGGAGGCAAAAGAGTCAAGCCCTTCCTTGAGGGTAGAAGCTGAAGCAAGGTCCTAGTTGCTTGTTAACATCAAACTAGGACTTGGGGGGGGGGGGGGGGGGGGAGAAACTGATATACCACAAAGAGCAAGACCAATTAGCACTCGACACGTATGTCTATAGTCCAGCTCACGCTCGGCTAACTCAGCTCGCGCTCAACCAGTGGCTAGCACTCGGACATTCAGGACAGGCTGAAAGATTGGAGGTGGCCGAGCATATGCCTCCAAAGCACATACATATCCGGATAAGGATCACAGAGTTAATTACAGAACTCCAGACCAACACTCCAGAGCTCGTCACCGTCCTTAGCGGCTGCCGAGCAAGGCATAAGGAAACAGTCTTCGACAAGGAAACTGCTATACATGTTCATCTCTATCTATGGTGCAATGTCCAACAAGGAAACTACTATCTCCGGTGATCAAATCCCTACTTTCATGGCTCCAAATCCTAATCAACTTAGGAAAGCCACGGTCTATAAATTAAGCCCTAAAGGTACGCTTTATTTTGCATGCTCATTCTTTGGCTTTCAATACAGTCTTTCAATTCAGTTTACTTACTTAAGCATCGGAGCGGCTACCGCCGGAGCCAATCCGGTGGTCCTCTGATCCCCCTTTTTGAGTGTTCTACAGGTCGCAGAGCCCAGATTTATTGCAAGCTGAAAAGTGCAGCATCACTTTTAATTGATGTAGGCCTTATTCAGCCCTAGGGTTTCATGGAGGGTTTTAAAAGGACCTGTAGCCGCAATTTGGAGGCTATGAACGTGAATGAAGCTTTTTGCATAGAGAATATTTCAATTTTCTCTTTTTGTTCTTGAGTGAACTACGAACTTATCAAAGGCATACCCTTTGTGGCATTCTCATCAAGTCTAGGTTCTTGAAATAAGTTTTCAATGGGTCTAGATCATCTTACCTTGATTCTTGGCTTTCTTGGGTAAGTTTCAATTTGATTGTGGGTTCAACGAATTTCAATCTTACGGGTTCACATCACTATGCATCCAGATGGAGTTTGTGATTGAGCACAAATCAGGCACTGATAAATATCAAGATCATGCTATTCTCCATGGAAGAGAATGTGGATCATAACTGGTTCAAGGCAACATAATATAACTATAGCTTTTTACAACTATGTTACCGGGCTGCCGAAAACAACAACATCTGGCCGCTCTTGGCCTTACATACAAGTGTACAAAATGGTCCTTTGCACAAATGTACATGAACTCAAGATCAAGATACAACATCATCAATAAATATAGAAACTCATGAACAAGATACAACATAATCGCTAAGCTATTCCACTTATAGGAAAATATCACATAAGTGGAATAATAGAGAATCTGATACGATAATAAATAATTGAGAGTACAAATGCGTATAAGAAGAACTGTGACATGGCTGAGTGTACTGCATGCAGAGGTCAAATATTACTTACCTTGAGTTCTTAACATTGCATTTCCATTCGGTTATTACAATAGCTTTTCCATAGCTTTCTTTCCATTTTTCGTCATTTGAATGGTCCTATAATCATGGATTAAAAATATATAACACATTGAATCAGTATTTATTTGATCTTTATACTTCTGATAAACTCATTAAGTCATAAGACGTATTCGTCAATTTTTGGTTTATTACCGGATCTTATATATAAATTTTTGAGTCTTTTGGATCTCATTTGGTATCTGTTTTCGATTACTGGGACACATCGGTCATTTCCCATTTTATACTTTGACTGTTCTGGAGTCCTATTTCGACCCAACAGACTTAAAAGGACCCGTCTTCCCCACGACTTTCAAACCACTGTTCTGGCGTCCTCTCCGATGCCGGCACGGGACTGCGCATGTTTTTTCTACTTTTTCTCATGATTTCGATGTTTGTTTTTAAGGGTTTTGATATCAAATCGATTCTAGGGACTTCAACTACTCATTTGGAACTGTTTTTACACCTCAAAACTATAGTTTTTGACACCCACCTATGTTTTTGGTGATGTACCGGTTTGGATATTTTGGCCATAAATGGTCATTTTTTGACCATTTTTCATAACTCAAGTTGTTTTGAACTCCTGAAATGATTTTCTACTCATTTCTAATCTGAAAACCAAGTTTGGTTTAACTTACAATTTCATAACCTTTGGCCGAGAGTTACAGACCTTTTTTGTCTTGAATTTTCCTTAATGTTTTGGTTCCAAATGGTTCAGGATTTAATCTATAACAGTATAGAGTAAAAATTGAAGCAACAGAAACTTAGTTTGTTACCTGTTTTGCCAATTTTGCCCTTTTTCCAAAATTTCTAAAATTTTCCCACACGACATTACTCTACAAACACTCTTCACAAGCTGCACATTTATTTATATCTATATCTATATATATATATATATATATATATATATATCTTTTTTATATCTTTAATCCGATACATATATATATATATAATGTTCTCACTTCTTCTTTTTTATTTTATTTTATTTTATTTTATTTCATTTATTAATTTTTCCCTTTTCGACTTCGGGGTTGAATCATTTTGGTCATTTCTCAATTCGCGTGTCTTTTTGGACAATTGAACGTCACTTGCCCATTTCTTAGATTTTATTCATGGCTTACGGTTGTCATTCCAATATATTGAGTAATTTAATTTTCACATTTTAAACCTAAACACATTATTATCATAATTCATTTATTTAATTAGGTTGGGGTATTACAGTAGTGCTTATGCACGATTATCTTAGATTACTAGTTCGAAAACAAGAGGCATTTAAAAAAATTTCTTTACAAATAGCTGCTAATTAAAAGCATAAAAACATAACCTCCCAATAGTTGCTTTTTAAAAGCTTTTAAAACATAACTTCTTCAAATAGATGCTTTTCATGAGCATTTAAAAGATGACTTCTTCAAATAGATGCTTTTCGAGAGCATTTAAAATATGATTTCTTCAATTAGATGCTTTCCGAGAGCATTTAAAATTCATGAATATTTTAACAGAGTCTTTAGAATACTTGGAATATACAATTTTAGAACATTTAAGACATAAGCTTCAGAGTATTTGACCACGATGTACAAGAATATTTAAAACATAGCTAGAATGAAAGACATTACTTTTGGAGAGGCATTTAATAAAATTTAGAATTTAACATAGACATGTTGGAATATATACTTACAGAAAGTCAGCAATATAAACAAGCTAACTTGCATGTCAAGATAGAATTTAAAAGTGGAAGCAGTAATACTTTTGAATCATGAGTCATGTAAATACAGGAATTTGAACTTAAATCACTTCGGGAATTTTGAACTTAAAATACTTTAGATTTCGTGGAGTTAAAACCTCCACTTCAAAGTACAGGATTACTCCCTTTCATCTTTGGGGTTGGCGCTACTAGTGTGCCTTCCCTTTTCCCTTGTAGTTGCTCAGAACAATTTATAAAGAATTTAATTAATTCCACAATTAATTTACATTACCACCTATTTGGTGTTCTTAGTTTATTTTTAGACCCGGTGAATCCTAATTTCCTAGGATAGGTCTTATTTCTGTCAAATCGGACTATTAGGCATAATTTAATAAAGTTTCATTTTCATGTGTCTTATTGATGGGCACCATGGTGGACCGAGTCTTAAAAATCCCTTACAAGTTCCAAATGGCCAATTACAAGGTCAAGAGCTAAGAGGATCAAGGAAACAATGCAAGGATTGGTGCATCCACTTGGGCCAAGTTTGCAAATTCATCGAGCAAGACCCCAACATTCAAGATGGGCTTGAAAGAAGAAGAACCAACTTTAATCCATGTGATACAAGTTACAGAGAGGGGCGGCATAGCCTAGTGGTTTTGTGTAGACATTTTATTTCATTAAGTGTAGGCCTTGGGCCTATTTAATTCATTAAGTGGATTTCTTTTATTAGCTATAGTAGTGTAGTTTAGGATGTTTTGGGCCTGAAGATGTTCAGCTCGTGTCTTTTAATTGATGCATGAGGATTTTAAAAGGTCTTGTAACCGCAATTTGGAGAAGGGGACGTGAATAAAGCTTTCTTCATAGAGAATTTTTAGTTTTCTCTACGTGTTCTTGATTGAACTAAGGACTTATCAAAGGCAAGCCCTTTCTAGAGTTCTTATCAAATCTAGGTTCTCGAAACTAGATTTTATCGGGTCTAGATCATCTTGACTTGATTCTTGGCTTTCTTGGGTAAGTTTCAATTTGACTGTGGGTTTAAGGAATTTCGATCTCATGAGTTCACATCATTTGGTATCAGAGCTCAGACTCCAAATCAGGTTTGGTTTATCCTTTTTAATTCTTGCATTTGGGTTTTGTGTTAGGTGTGTTCTAGGCTTTTCTATTTTGATCTGCGATTCCTTCTGTATTCTTGTTAATTTCGTGTGATTGAATTCAAATCTATGATCCTCACAATTGACTACTCGTGTATTTGATTCAAGAATTCAGATCTGCGAATTCTTTAATTGATTACATGAATCTTTGCTTTAAATTCTAGATCTATAATTTCCAGATCTATAATCTTTGTTTTGATTCCTTCTATTTTAGTTCCTTGTTGTTGAAATTAGATCAATGTTTTTTGAAAATTAAAATTATTGTTGTTGCTTGTGACCAAATCTGTATTAAAAAAAAAAAGGAAAGATAGCGTATTCAAGGGTTGCTGCATAGTTACACAAAAAAAAGAGTACAAATTTTTTTTTCTTCCGAAAATGGCTGTTTTATATACTTTACAATTCGAAAATTGAAGTGCTTTGGTATTGATTGATCCTTATCTTCAAAGGGGTTGAATATATCATCTTTCGTATCTTGTTTCCTAATTGCACTTTTCCTTGGACAATTCTTTGACATCCCTGTCATTTTATTCCTTCTTGTTTCATGAATCTATTGTTGGTTGGAATAATACAAGGTTGTCTCTTGATTTAGTTCAACTAGTTCTTCACGAACTTGAAAGGGAAAACAAGTAAGGTAAAAGGCAGGAGTGGGTGAGAATAGTATTGGAAAAGTCCAAAAGAGTGAAACACGAGTGGCGTGACAATATTTAAGTGTAAACACGTAAGGGAATGTGTGAGGTTTTTTACCACTAACATCCTTGTTTTGTAGGATATTAAAAATGTCTCATAAAAGTGACTCAACACCTAAGGAGGAGGCGGCTAACTCATTCTTTGTTTTGCAGGCCATGCAATAATAGTTTGAACGGTTGAATTTGGTGTTGGGAGAGATGAGGGATAGGATGGATCAGCAAGAGGTCATGATTAGAAATCTACAGGGTGGGTAAGATAGGAGGAAACGTGAGCCTATCATTGAAAATGAGTATGAGAATGAAGAAGATGATGAGGTTGAGGAAGACATAGCATCTGAAGTTGGAATGGGTGGAATGGACAGACCTAGAGGAGGTAGGCGTGGAAGAAGACATAGGAGAAATCCAAAGGGGCGAGATGGGGTGGATTTTGGGAGCATCAAAGTAAAAATACCATCTTTCCAAGGTAGGAATGACCTTGAAGCTTATTTAGAGGGGGAGAAGAAAATAGAGTTAATTTTTGATTGTCATAACTATTCAGAGGAGAAGAAGGTGAAGCTGGCGGTAATTGAGTTAACTAATTATGCAATTATTTGGTGGGATCAATCGATGACCAATAGGAGGAGGAATTATGAGAGACTTGTAGAAACAAGGGGTGAGTTGAAAGCTCTCATGAGACGAAGATTTGTACCTCGCCATTACTATAAAGACCTCTACCAAAAATTACAAAACCTTACACGAAGGACTAGGAGTGTAGAGGATTATCATAAGGAGATGGAGGTGGCTATGATTCGGGATAATGTAGAGGAGGATTAGAAGGCTACAATGGCTAGATTTTAAAGTGGTCTGAATAGAGACATAACCAATGTAGTTGAGTTGCAACATTATGTGGAGGTAGAAGACATGGTGCACATGGCTATGAAGGTGGAGAGGCAGTTAAAGAGAAAGGGGGCAGCAAGGTATACTTCAGTCTCTGGCACTACTTGGAAACCAAAGTGGGATAGAAATGATCGAGCTGTAGTAAACGGGAAGGCCGAACCACCTAAAGGACAAGATGAGGGAACTAGCAAGAACAAACCCAAGGTAGATTTCCAACCTTCAACGAATAGACATATTAAATGTTTTAAATGTTTGGGTTCAGGGTACATCGCGTCTTAATGTCCAAACAAGCGGATGATGGTTATGCGTGACAATGGGGAGGTGATGACTGAGAGTGAGGATGATGGTGATGAGATGCCCGAGTTGGTCGATGCTAGTGATGATGATGGAGTGGAATACCCCGTAAAAGGTGAGTCTCTTGTTGCCAGGCATGCTCTTAATACGCAAAATTAAGGTAGATGATATGGAGCAACAGAGAGAGAACATATTTCATACTAGATGTTATGTAAATAACAAGGTGTGTATTATGATTATAGACGGGGGAAAGTTGCACCAATGTAGCTAGTACCACCCTAGTTGAAAAGTTGAGCTTACCTTTACTGAAGCATCCTAGACCTTATAAGTTGTAGTGGTTGAATAAATGTGGAGAGGTCAAGGTCAATAAACAGGTTTTGGTGGCTTTTACCATTGGGAGGTATAGTGATGAAGTGCTTTGTGATGTAGTTCCTATGCATGCTGGCCATATTTTGTTGGGGAGGCCGTGGCGGTATGATAGGAAGGTGATTCATGATGGGTTTAGGAATAGATACAGCTTTGTAAAGGATAAAAAAAATAATCAAGCTTGCTCCTTTAACCCCAAAACAGGTATATGAGGACCAACTAAAGCTGAAAAGTGAGATTCAGCAAAAAAGAAAGGGTGAGGCCAAAACCTCAAGAAAAAGAGCAAGTGAGAAATAAAATAGAGAGCTGGCTGAGAATAAAGAAAAGTGAGGGGAGCCATGAGAGAAAAAAGAAAGAGAACCTGTAAAGAGAAAAATAGAGACAAATATGAGATTTTATGCAAAGAAGAGTGAGGTTAAAATGGCCTTCTTAGCAGATCAGCCTATGATTTTTCTTGTTTATAGAGAATCTTATCTTATTCTTGATGAAACTAACCAATCTCTTCCTAGTTTGGTTGTTTCCTCGTTGCAGGAGTTCGATGATGTATTTTCAGAGGAGATGCCCAGTGGGTTGCCGCCCATTAGAGGCATTGAACATCAAATTGATTTTGTACCTGGAGCCGTTATTCCAAATTGACCAGCCTATAAGAGTAATCTAGAGGCAACAAAAGAGCTTCAAAGGCAAGTTGATGATTTGATGAGCAAGGGGTTTGTGAGTGAGAGCATGAGCCCATGTGCACTACCAGTGCTACTAGTGCCCAAGAAGGATGGGACTTGGAGGATGTGTGTTGATTGTAGAGCGGTCAATAATATTACGGTAAAGTATCGTCATCCCATTCCTAGATTAAATGATATGCTTGATAAATTGCATGGCTCATGTATTTTTAGTAAAATAGATCTTAAAAGTGGATACCATCAAATCAGAATGAAAGAGGGGGATGAATGGAAAACTGCTTTTACGACTAAATATGGACTTTATGAATGGTTAGTTATGCCATTTGGACTTACAAATGCGCCTAGTACCGTTATGAGATTAATGAACCATGTATTACGTGCGTTCCTAGGTAAATTTGTAGTCGTGTACTTTGATGATATCTTAGTGTACAACAAGAACTTAGACGAACATATTGAGCATTTAAGATGTGTGTTCGATGTGTTGAAATGTGAAAATTTGTATGCTAATTTTAAGAAATGTTCCTTTTGTATGAAAAAAGTTGTTTTCTTGGTTATGTTGTTAGTTCAAAAGGTATTGAGGTGGATGAAGAGAAAAGTCAAGGCCATTAAGGAGTGGCCAATGCCTAAAGGCATCACTGAGGTAAGAAGCTTTCATGATTTAGCTAGTTTTTATAGGCATTCAGGATTTTAGCACTATTGCTGCACCACTCATTGAAATAATTAAAAACAATGTTGGATTTCATTAGGGGATTGATCAAGCGAATGCATTTGCTAATATTAAGGAAATATTATGTTCTGCACCTGTGTTAGCTTTACCTGACTTTAACAAAACTTTTGAGACTGAATGTGATGCCTTAGGAATAGGAATTGGAGCCGTTTTGATGCAGGATAGGCAGCCCATAGCCTTTTTTAGTGAGAAGCTAAGTGGGGCGACCCTGAATTACCCCACTTATGACAAAGAACTTTATGCTCTTATTCGTGCTCTAGAGACGTGGCAGGACTACCTTTGGCCTAAGGAGTTTGTGATCCACATCGATCATGAATCATTGAAGCATCTCAAGGGTCAAGGTAAATTAAAGAAGAGGCATGCTAGATGGATGGAATACATTGAGACCTTTCCCTATGTCATCCGTTCCGAGCAAGGTAAGGAGAACATTGTTGCTTATGCTTTATCACGGAGGTATGTACTTCTTACTTCTATAAGTGCTAAAATGCGTGGGTTTCATTATGTGAAAGACGTGTATGCCAATGATGTTGATTTTTCTAATGTGTATATGGCATGTGATAAAGCGGCATTTGGTATGTTTTACAAGCATAATGGTTATTTGTTTAAAGAAAGTAAATTGTGCGTGCTAAATTGTTCAATGCGAGAATTATTGGTGCGTGAGGCACATGGTGGGGGATTAATGGGGCACTTTGGTGTCTGAAAAACCTTAGAAATTTTACATGAACATTTCTTTTGGCCTAGGATGAGAGGAGACACCACTCAAATATCTGGTAGGTCCATCACATGTAGAAAGGCCAAATCTAAGGTTTTACCACATGGGTTGTATACACCCTTACCTGTTCCTAGTGAGCTATGGGTAGACATATCTATGGACTTTGTTTTGGGGCTGCCTAGGACAAAAAAGGGTAGAGATTCTATTTTTGTGGTAATTTATAGATTTAGTAAAATGGCTGATGGGCACCATGGTGGACCGAGTCCTAAAGATGGTGGACCGAGTCTTAAAGATCCTTTACAAGTTCTAGATGGGCCAATCACAAGGTCGAGAGCTAAAAAGATCAAGGACGCAATGCAAGGATTGGTGTAATCCACATGGGTCGAGTTATCGAGCAAGTCCCCAACATTCACGATGGGCTTGAAAGTAGAAGAACCAGCTTTAGTTCAGGTAATACAAGCTACAGAGGGTGGCAGCATAGCCTAGTGGTTTCGTATAGACTTTTTATTTCGTTAAGTATAGGCGTGTGGGCCTATTTTATGTTTTAATGGTTGTAGGCATTTGCGCCTATTTAACTCATTTAGTGAATTTTTTTTTATTAGTTTTAGTTGGTAGTTTAGGACGTTATGGGCCTGAAGATGTTTAACACGTGTCTTTTATTTGATGTAGGCCTTATTTGGTCCTAGGGTTTTAAAAGAACTTATAGCCGCATTTTGGAGGCTACGAACATGAATGAAGCTTTCTGCATAGAGAACTTTTCAGTTTTCTCTTTTTGTTCTTGAATGAACTACAAACTTATCAAAGGCATACCCTTTGTGGTGTCGTCAGCAAATCTAAGTTCTTGAAACAAGTTTTCAACGGGTCTAGATCATGTTGACTTGATTCTTGGCTTTCTTGGGTAAATTTCAATTTGATCGTGGGTTCAAGGGATTGCGATCTTACGAGTTCGCATCATTTGGTATCAGAGCTCAGACTCCAAATCAGGTCTGATTTATCCTTTTTAATTCTTGCATTTGATTTTTTTTTTTTTTTTGGTCTTAGGCGTTCTAGGTTTTTCTATTCTGATATGCGAATCGTTCATCATTCTAATTTGTGATTCTTTCATCAT
This sequence comes from Nyssa sinensis, assembly GCA_008638375.1. Taxonomy (NCBI): domain Eukaryota; kingdom Viridiplantae; phylum Streptophyta; class Magnoliopsida; order Cornales; family Nyssaceae; genus Nyssa; species Nyssa sinensis. The sequence goes on from CM018033.1 coordinate 5,186,156, forward strand.
TCTTGTTAATTTCGTATGTTTGAATTTAGTTATGTGATTCTCACAATTGACTACCCGTGTATTTGATTCAAGAATTCAGACCTACGAATTCTTTAATTGATGACATGAATCTTTTCTTTAAATTCCAAATTTATAATTTCCATATCTATAATCTTTGTTTTGATTCCTTTTATTTTGATTTCTTGTTATTAAAATCAGATCAATCTTTTTCAAAATTTTCAATTATTGTTGCTGCTTGTGACCGAATCTGTATTAAAAAAAAAAAAAAAAAGACAACGTATTCAAGGGTTGTTGTAAAAAAAAAAAAAATTTGCTTATGGGTGTTTGATATGCTTTGTAATCTGAAAATTTGGTGTTGATTGATCCTTATCTTCAAAGGGGTCAAAAATATCATCTCGATTCCTATTTGTTTCCTAATTGCATCTTGATTCCTAATTGTTTCCTAATTGCTCTTGTTTCCTCTTACAATTCTTTGAGATCCGTGTCATTTATTCCTTCTTGTTTCTTGAATCCATTGCTAGTTGGAATAATGCAAGGTTGTGACTTGATTTAGTTCAACTAGTTCTTCATGAACTTGAAAGGGAAAACAGGAGAGGTAAAAGGCAAGAGTGAGTGAGACTAGTATTGGAAAAGCCCAAAAGAGTGAAACACGAGTGGTGTGACAATATTTTAGCGTAAACACGTAAGGGAGTGTGTGAGGTTTTCTTTTTACCACTAATATCTTTTCCTTGTTTTGTAGGGCATTAACAATGTCTCATAAGAGTGACTCAACACCTAAGGAGGACGCGGCCAACTTATTCTTTGTTTTGTAGGCTATGCAACAACAGTTTGAACAATTGAATTTGGTGATGGGGGAGATGAGGGATAGGATGGATCAGTAAGATGTCGTGATTAGAAATATGCAAGGTGGGCAAGATAGGAAGAGACATGAGCCTATCATTGAAAATGAGTATGAGAATGAAGAAGAAGATGGGGCTTAGGAAGACATAGCATTTGAAGTTGGAATGGGTGAAATGGGCAGACCTAGAGGAGGTTGGCGTGGAAGAGGAGGACATTGGAGAAATCCAAGGGGTCGAGATGGGGTGGATAGAAACCTTGGGAGCATCAAAGTTAAAATACCATCTTTCCAAGGTAGGAATTACCCTGAAGCTTATTTAGAGTGGAAGAAGAAAATAGAATTGATTTTTGATTGTCACAATTATTCAGAGGAGAAGAAGGTGACCAAAATACCCCTAAGCATGGTAAGTGCAAAGTAGAGGCCGAATAAAGGCCAATCTGATCTAATAAATTGTCATAAGCATAATTATGGAAATTAAGGGGCTGAATAAGACTCCGGAACAGTCAACGTATTAAATAAGAAATGATTGATGTGTCCCAATGATCAAAAGCGAATGCCAAATGAAGTCCAAAACACTTAAAAAATTATATATAAGATATAACGGATATTCAGAGGACCACGATAGGGTTCGGGACTAGAACGACAAATTATCATTTTGCCCCTAAGGTTAAAGAAGTGCTTAATTGATAACGATTAGAGTCCCACTAACTTAGATTATAATCTTGATAATTCTAAGCCTAATTGAAGAATGTAATAGCCTAAAATGAAACGCAATGAAAGGGTAATAGGCTATTAGGCTATCTTAGGTAATTTGATAGACGCCTAAGATGATCTGTCTGTGATTGATGATGATTATTCAGGATATACAAGGATGTGCCTGAGATAGTATCTGGAGAATATTTGTGAATGGAGATAAGCATAAAAGTTTGTGAGTAACTTGAAACTTCTGATTTGGTGTATAAGTTATACTATCTAGATACTGTATCTTCATATACTGTACCGTTTCATATACTGTACTATTTGAATGCATACCCTTTGTACTACATTACACATGACTTGATTTTATTCTATCCCGCTCTTCTATTCTGTTCGAGTCTGTTTTGTCCTGTTATATGGTCTGTCCCAATTCTGTTTTGTTATGTTGTGTCTTACTCTTGGGCCCACTCCAGTTTTGAGCGGTATGACATAAGTAGGCCAGAGCGGTGCCTAGAGGGTAGAGGCCCCACGAGTGTCCGCTTATGGGCAGCTGGGGAAGCTTGAATATACTTAATTATGTGCCTAATTGGCATCTTGTTCTGTTCTGTTCTATTCCACTCAATTCTATTTTGTTCCATTCCGTTAATGATATGCCTGTGTCTCTGATTGATATATTGGCATCATTTACTGTTCTGTTCTGATTTGTTATGTTCTGTTCTGATCTGATCTGTTTGTTCTATTTAGTTCGGTTATGTTTTATTCTACTTAAACTGCATTTAAAGTGGATTTATAAAATTGTTATTTCTGAAGTGACTAAACTATCCATGTGCTTTATAAGAAAAAAAATTGGTTTTGAAAACCCATGGCAGGGAACCTCTGTTACTCACTGGTCTTGTTAAAGCTCACCCCATTATCCTAACATTTTTCAGGATTTATCTCTGGTGGATTAGAAGGCATAGTGGGATGACACGAGTTGACATCCCAAGCAAGGATTTGATTAGCACTATTTGTGGAGACTTGGATTCTTGCAGACTGACTCAGGCTATTCAAGTGAGTGTTATGATATGATTAAATTTACTGATATGCTATAGATGTATTGGGACATGGCTCATGATATTGGTACTCAGAGATGTTAGATATTTGGTTATAGACGTGCTCTGTGGTATACCTATGTAAGTTGCATTCCCGAGATGAAAAGAAAAAGTTTTAAATTATGTTGCTTTGACCCTACATTTGGAATGCAATTCATTAGTAAGTTCAGAAGATTGCCTTTGGTTGGTCGCATTGTCGGTCGACAAACCAGCAAGGTGGCTAACTGGCACCACATCCCCAGGATCCGCGTAGGGTGGGGTTCGGGATGTGACGTGTAGTATGATTATAGATGGGGGAAGTTGCACCAATGTAGCTAGTACCACCCTAGTTGAAAAATTGAGCTTACCTTTACTGAAGTGTCCTAAACCTTATAAGTTGCAGTGGTTGAATGAATGTGGGGAGGTTAAGGTCAATAAACAGGTTTTAGTGGCTTTTACCATTGGAAGGTATAGTGATGAGGTGCTTTGTGATGTAGTTCCTATGCATGCTGGCCATATTTTGTTGGGGAGGCCGTGGTAGTATGATAGGAAGGTGATTCATGATGGGTTTAGGAACAGATACAACTTTGTGAAGGATGGAAAAACAATCAAGCTTTCTCCTTTAACCCCAAAACAGGTATACGAGGACCAATTGAAGCTGAAAAGTGAGATTGAACAAAAGAGAAAAGGTGAGGCTGAAACCTGAAGAAAAAAAAAGAGTGATAACAAAAATAGAGAGGTGGCTGAGAATAAAGAAAAGAGAGTGGAGCCACGAGAGAAAATAAGAAAGAGAACCTGCAGAGAGAAAAAGAGAGACAAAGATGAGTTTTTATGCAAATGAGAGTGAGGTTAAAAAGGCCTTCTTAGCGGATCAGCCTATGATTTTCTTGTTTATAAAGAATCTTATTTTAATCTTGATGAAACTAATCAATCTCTTCCTAGTGTGGCTATTTCTTTGTTGCAGGAGTTCGATGATGTATTTCCAGAGAAGATGCCAAGTGGGTTACCGCCCATTAAAGGCATTGAACATCAAATTGATTTTGTACCTAGAGCCGTTATTCCAAACCGACCAGCCTATAGGAGTAATCCAGAGGAAACAAAGGAGCTTCAAAGGCAAGTTAAAGATCTGATGAGCAAGGGGTCCGTGAGAGAGAGCATGAGCCCATGTGCAGTACCAGTACTAGTAGTGCCAAAGAAGGATAGGACTAGGAGGATGTGCGTTGATTGCAGAGCGGTCAACAATATTACGGTAAAGTATCATCATCCCATTCCTAGATTAGATGATATGCTTGATGAATTGCATGGCTCATGTATTTTCAGTAACATAGATCTTAAAAGTGGATATCATCAAATTAGAATGAAAGAGGGAGATGAATGGAAAACTGCTTTTAAGACTAAATATGGACTTTATGATTGGTTGGTTATGCCATTTGGAAGTAAAATAGATCTTAAAGGTGGATACCATCAAATTACAATGAAAGAGGGAGATGAATGGAAAACTACTTTTAAGACTAAATATGGACTTTATGAATGGTTGGTTATGCCATTTGGACTTACAAATGCGCCTAGTACTTTCATGAGATTAATGAACCATGCATTACATACATTCCTAGGCAAATTTGTAGTCGTGTACTTTGATGATATCCTAGGGTACAGCAAGAACTTAGATGAACATATTGAGCATTTGAGATGTGTGTTCGATGTGTTGAGATGTGAAAGTTGCATGCTAATTTTAAGAAATGTACCTTTTGTATGGAAAAAAAACTATTTTTCTTGGTTATATTGCTATACAAAAGGTATTAAGGTGGATGAAGAGAAAGTCAAGGCCATCAAGGAGTGGCCAACGCCTAAAGGCATCACTGAGGTAAGAAGCTTTCATGGTTTAGCTAGTTTTTATAGGCGTTTTGTTAAGGATTTTAGCACCATTGCTGCACCACTCCCTGAAATAGTTAAAAAGAATGTTGGATTTCATTGGGGGATTGAACATGCAAATGCATTTGTTGTTATTAAAGAAAGATTATGTTCTACACCTGTGTTAGCATTACCTAATTTTAACAAAACTTTGGAGATTGAATGTGATGCCTCAAGAATAGGAATTGGAGCCGTTTTGATGCAAGATAGGCAACCCATCGCCTTTTTCAGCAAGAAGCTAAGTGGGGCAGCCCTGAATTACCCCACTTATGACAAAGAACTTTATGCTCTTATTTGTGCTCTAGAGACGTGGCAACACTACCTTTGGCCTAAGAAGTTTGTGATCCACAGCGATCATGAATCATTGAAGCATCTCAAGGGTCAAGGTAAATTAAATAAGAGACCTGCTAGATGGATGGAATACATCGAGACCTTTCCTTACGTTTCAAGCAAGGTAAGGAGAACATGGTTGCCGATGCTTTATCACAGAGGTATGTACTTCTTAATTCTATGAGTGCTAAATTGCTTGGGTTTGAAAATGTGAAAGATGTTTATGCCAATGACGCTAATTTTTCTGTTGTGTATATGGCATGTGAAAAAGTGGCATTTGGTAAGTTTTATAAGCATGATGGTTATTTGTTTAAAGAAAGTAAATTTTGTGTGCCAAATTGTTCAATTCATGAATTATTGGTGCGTGAGGCACATGATGGAGGATTAATGAGGCACTTTGGTGTTAGGATAACCTTAGAAATTTTACATGAACATTTCTTTTGGCCTAGGATGAGAAGAGATGTCACTCGAATATGTGGTAGGTGCATCACATGTAAAAATGCAAAATCTATGGTTTTACCACATGGGTTGTATACTTGTTCCTAATGAGCCATGGGTAGACATATCTACGGACTTTGTTTTGGGGTTGCCTAGGAAAAAAAGGGGTAGAGATTCTATTTTTGTGGTAATGGACAGATTTAGTAAAATGGCACATTTCATTCCATGCCATAAAACAAATGATGCCACAAACATAGCTGATTTGTTTTTGAAGGAAATAGTCCGACTCCATGGTGTACCTAGAAGTATTGTTTCTGATTGGGATGTTAAGTTTCTTAGCTACTTTTGGAAGGTTTTGTGGGGAAAATTATGTACCAAGCTGTTATTTTCCACTAGTTTTCATCCACAAACTAACGAACAGACTGAAGTAGTCAACAGGACTCTAACTCCCTTTGAAATTGTTTATGGTTTTAATCCACTTACTCCTTTAGATTTGATGCCTTTACCTATTGATGACAGGAGTAGCTTGGATGGACATAGGAAGGCCGAATTGGTGAAGTCGATTCAAGAAAGGGTACGGCTTCAAATTGCATAGAAGAATGAAAAGTTTGCTTCCCAAGCCAATAAAGGGTGAAGGCGTGTCATCTTCGAACCTGGAGATTGGGTTTGGGTTCACATGCGCAAAGAAAGATTCCCAGCCCATAGAAAAACTAAATTGCATCTTCGAGGAGATGGACCTTTCCAAATCCTTGAGAAAATTAATGCTTAGAAAGTGGATCTTCTAGGTGAGTATAATGCTTTTGCTACTTTCAATGTTTTTGATCTCTCTCCCTTTGATGCAAGTGACGATTTGAGGTCGAATCCTCTTGAGGATAGGGGAAATGATGGGCACCATGGTGGACCGAGTCCTAAAGATGGTGGATCGAGTCTTAAAGATCATTTACAAGTTTCAGATGAGCCAATTACAAGGTCGAGAGCTAAGAAGATCAAGGAAGCAATGCAAGGATTGGTTCAATCCACTTGGGCCGAGTTATCGAGCAAGTCCCCAACATTCACAATGGGCTTGAAAGAAGAAGAACCAGCTTTAGTCAATGTGATACAAGCTACAGAGCGTGGCGGCATAGCCTAGTGGTTTCGTATAGACTTTTTATTTCATTAAGTCTAGGCGTGTGGGCCTATTTTATGTTTTTATGTTATGTTTTTATGGTTGTAGGCATTTGGGCCTATTTAACTCAATTAGTGGATTTCTTTTATTAGTTTTAGTCGGTAGTTTAGGACGTTTTGGGCTTGAAGATGTTTAGCCCCTGTCTTTTATTTGATGTAGGCCTTATTCGGCCCTAGGGTTTTAAAAGAACTTGTAGCCGCAATTTGGAGGCTACGAACGTGAATGAAGCTTTCTGCATAAAGAACTTTTCAGTTTTCTCTTCTTGTTCTTGAATGAACTACGGACTTATCAAAGGCATACCTTTTGTGACTTTCTCATGAAATCTTGGTTCTTGAAACAAGTTTTCAACGGGTCTAGATCATCTTGACTTGATTCTTGGCTTTCTTGGGTAAGTTTCAATTTGATCGTGGGTTCAAGAGATTTCGATCTTACGGGTTCACATCAATGACACATTTCATTCCATGCCATAAAACAGATGATGCCATGAACATAGCTGTTTTATTTTTCAAGGAAATAGTGCGACTCCATGGTGTACCTAATAGTATTATTTCTAATAGGGATGTTAAATTCCTTAGCTACTTTTGGAAGGTTTTGTGGGAAAAATTAGGTACCAAACTTTTATTTTCCATTAATTGTCATCCACAGACTGACGGACAGACTGAAGTATTTAACAAGACTCTAACTCAACTCTTTCGTACTGTCATTCAAAAGAATTTACAAACTTGGGAAGGCTTTTTGCCATTTATAGAGTTTGCATATAATAGGACTATGCATACTACTACTTCTTATTCTTCGCTTGAAATTTTTTATGGTTTTAATCCACTTACTCCTTTAGATTTGATGCCTTAAAATTTTAATGGATAAAACGCAACAATGGCTTTTAGAGAAAAGGGAGAGCTTCTCTCTCTAGGATTTTCCTAATCCTTTTCTTCTCTTGCACGATGCCGTTAATGGCTTCGATTCAATCATTTCGAGATATACTCCATGATCCCCAACCTTCATCCGTCACTTCCTCTCCCTCCCATGCAAAGGATCCGAGTCCCATTGATACCAGCTTTCCTATGTCTTCTATGTCTTCATGCCAGGGTATGGGAAAAATCTCTTGTCACAAAAGTTGTTCCGGTCCAGTGGAGTGTGTGCATGGTCACTGTGTAAATGATGCTACCATCAGAGCTAAGGATATGCGTTGGCAGCAACCTTCACTTGTTATTTCAAATGCAGGTCCTGGCATCCTCTCCAAAGCTCCAATTGAAAACCAACGGCCTGAACAGAATCATCCTTCTTTATCCTGGGCAAATGGCGTTGAGCAAGGGGAGTTCATTCCTCAAGCTGCTCTTGATCTTGAAAATGATTATGGGGGCTTCTCTTCTGACTGCACCTTCATGAGAGAGGAAAAAGTTCTCAAGCCCAATAGTTCCAACAGCAATGGTGTTCATGGAAGAGGTCAGGCGGCGCGTGGCTCATCCTCAATATGCAGTAAGAGTGGGACAGCAACTCATACGACCCACGCAGCCCACGTATCAGCCAATGAGACAAGAAGAATTAATCCAACGGCTACAAATTATTTTATTCCAACGGGTGGAAAAGTTAATACTGATATGCTTAGTATATCAGTTCCCACTACCGCTGCCATGGCCTCCATCTCTCAGAATATTTCCCATCTCAGTGCTAGACGGACTGATCTAGGTGTCAACGTGTCACCACTTGAGACAGGGAGACCTGATCCTAAGGCTGGAGATTATGGCTATCATATAGCAGGTGCAAGTAGAGGTGACGTGCAAACAGTTCCTACATCCGCTGACATTGCCCCCTATGCTCAGTCATCCTTTCCCCTTTCGCCACAAGCTGCTAATCCAAATGGAAATGCAGACTCCTCTGTTGTTGCCTCTACTCATAGCCCCCACTTTTCCTTGCTAAAAGCAACTGGGCCCATGTCCTGTTCCCCCTCTTTGCCTTATCCCAGTGCCAATATTTTGTCCCACGCAAGTTCAGAGACTGCTAACTCTGACATTGGCCATGTTGAAGCCGTTGCCCCTCTGTATGACGCTGCTAGATCCCCAGCATTGCAGAGACTGGACTCTCCCGTTGCTAATACAGCGACCATCCCCTCCTGGACTTCCCTTTTCCAAAAACCTGCACCTCTCAAAAAATTTCACTTGGAATTCAAGCCACCACAAATTGAGGGTGAAAGAATCACTGTCCAGCCTTCCTTGGAAGTAGTTCAAGCAGGTATTTCAGGCTGGGAGAATACATTGGTAGGTTATTTTCTTGACAAGAAAATGCCATTTCTCTGGATTAAAAAAATGGCGGAAAAGCTCTGGAACAAAGAAGGCTTAAATGAAGTTCTTACCAATGGAAATGGGTTCTTCTTCTTCAAATTCGATTCCTTGCATGCCATTACTTCTATTCTTGAAAGTGGTCACTGGCACTTCTCTGGCCGGCACATTATTCTCCAAAAATGCACCCTGGCATGACTCTATCCAAGAAGGATGTAGCTAAAATCCCTGTTTGGGTTAAATTCTTCAACATCCCTTATGAGCTCTGGACAGCGCAAGGCCTTAGCTATGTTGCTAGTGCCATTGGGAGACCTCTTTATGCAGATTCCCACACGGAAGATCAGACCAGAATCAGTTATGCGAGAATATGCATGGAGATGGATGCTACCAAAGACCTCCCTGATTCTTTTGATATAATGTTAACAAACTCAAAAGTGGAAATTCTTGTTGAATATAAATGGCTCCCTTCAATGTGTACTCACTGCCGTATATTTGGCCACCGGATTGCTAACTGCCCTTCATTCAAATCAGAAAATGAGATACCCAACAACCGTCCTGCCTTAGCCGCAAGGAAATACAGCGCTAGTGAATGCCGCATTGTCTCTGGCAAAGGTAAATCTATCCTTAGTGATGGAAAAATCCCTGAAGATGCCCTCTCTATTGATCCAAATCAGTCAAATTCATGCCCTGAAGGGCTACGGCCAGAAATGCTGCACCCAGGTCCTTCTAGTGACGGTGTATCTATTGTCCCAAATCATTCCAATACATGTTGCGATGGGTTGCAGCCTGATATGCCGCAGTTAAAATCTCCTAACGTCAGTACAACAGTTGAGAGCCCTGCCCTTAAGCAACTAGTCCCTCACAAATCTGCTACCAGTTCTGCGTTGGAAATTGCTAAGCCTTCGGACCAGTCTCCCCTCCCCTCCCTTTACTCTGCTGACCTGGATTTACTATCCCCCAATGATCCAACTCCCTGTTATCTTCAAACGGTCAGCAACCTAGGCGAGATAAGCAGCTCAACCTCTACTGCTTCTCCTGATTCTAATTCCCTTGTGGACAAAATTGCTAGAGTTGACGAAGCTGATATTGGTAGCAGTTTCACCAGAAATCAGCTCAAAAAACAAAGAGGAAAGAAGAAAGTTTCTAAAACCAAAGGAACAGCAAGTTCCGGCCCCCTCACATTTTCTCAATGAACTTTGCATGTTGGAATATCAGGGGTATGAACAGCCCCTCAAAACAGTGTGAAGTCCGTATGTTTGTTCGTGACCATTCTATTTGTTTTCCTTGGTTTAGTTGAGACAAAAATTAAGGAAGCTGCCAAGGATATTACTGCTAATTCCCTCATCCCTGGATGGACCTTTTTGTACAATTATTCCCATTCAGCTTCTAGTCGGATTTGGATTGGCTGGAACAATACTATGCTGCAGATTAACTCCTCGTGTGCTACCAGTCAAGCCATTCATTGTAACATTACAATTCGAGACACCAAATCCTCCATGCTCATTTCAGTTATTTACGGCTCTAACTCCTCTCTCCAAAGAAATTATTTATGGCGTGACATCCATCTCCAAGCAGCTATCTCCAAGGGTCTCCCTTGGCTTATTTTGGGCGATTTCAATGCTATCCGTTTTCCCTATGAAAGAAGAGGAGACAATGGTGATTGGCCCCCTGTTATGAATGACTGTAACACTTGTTTTTTGAATGCTGAGCTTGAGGATTTGAGATTTTCTGGGTGTTTCTTTACATGGTCTAACGGTCAAGCTACCCCCCATACAATCCACAGGAAGATTGATAGAGCTTTAGTCAACCAGGACTGGCTATCTGCTATTCCTTCTGCTGAAGCTGAATTCCTCCCTCCTGGCCTCTCTGACCATTCCCGTATTATTGTCAGATCTGGCATAGCTATCAAGAAGAGCAAAATTCCCTTCAAATTTTTCAATTTTTGGGCCGATTATGATGATTTCCTTCCTACTGTTAAGCAAGCCTGGCGCACTAACTTTCAAGGTACTGCCATGTTTATCTGTTGCCAAAAGCTTAAGAAGGTGAAATATGCTCTTAAGGATTTCAATCAGCAAAGATTCAAGAACATCACCTCCCGTGTTCAAGAAGCCCGTAACAAGCTCTATGACATCCAATCTCTCCTTGATAGTGATCCTGGGAATGAGAGTCTCCTTCTGGAGGAAAAGGAAGCTCATCACACTTTTCATTCCCTTCTTAGCAGTGAGGAAAGTCTAGCTAAGCAAAAATCCCGTATTCAATAGCTTTCTGAAGGGGACCAAAACACCTCCTTTTTCTTCAAATCTGTGAATAACAGGAGGAACCGCAATAAGATCCTTAGCCTCCTTGATGCAAGCGGCCGCAGAATTGATGACATAAAAGAGGTCAAATCCACCATTGTTGATTTTTACCATGATCTCCTTGGAACTCCTAGTCCCATTCTCTACCCAGGTAAGCAAGCTCTTGCAAACTTTATCCCTAAGCGCCTTCATTCTGATTTCTTTAATGTCCTTCAATCCCCTGTCTCTGAGCAAGAAATCCAAGACGCTCTCTTTAGCCTTCCCCCTAACAAAGCCCCTGGGCCCTGACGGCTTTAATAGCTTCTTTTTTCAAAAATCTTGGAATATCATTAAACCTGAAGTTATTGCAGCTATCTCTGAATTTTTTTCCTCTAAATCCATCCTTAAAGAGATGAATGCCACAGCTATCGCCCTTGTCCCCAAAGTCCCTAACCCCTCTTTTGTCCATGATTTTCGGCCTATATCTTGCTGTAACACCCTTTACAAAACCATTTCCAAAATTCTGGCCAACCGTCTCAAGAAAGTTCTTTCTAGCCTCATTGATCCTTCTCAATCTGCTTTTATTCAAGGCAGGAATATCAGTGACAACATCCTTTTGGCCCAAGAGCTTATGCATAATTACCACAAGGACACTGGTTCTCCTCGTTGCACTCTGAAAGTTGACCCTAAGAAAGCATTTGATTCAGTGCGGTGGGAATTCATTACTGACACTTTGAGCATAATGGGATTTCCCCAGCTTTTTATTGACTGGATTTTTTGCTGCATCTCTACTCCTCGTTTCTCAGTTGTCATTAATGGCGAGTTAGAAGGTTATTTTCCTGGGGCTAAGGGATTAAGGCACGGAGACCCTCTTTCCCCCTATCTCTTTGTGATTGCAATGGATGTCCTCTCTTTGATTCTCCATCAAATGTCAGCTGGATCTCAGTTTAAGTACCATTGGAGATGCCATAAGTCCAAGCTGACCCATCTCTGTTTTGCTGACGACATCATGCTCTTCTGTTATGGGGATCTTGCCTCTTCCTCTATCCTTAAGCAAGGGCTCGACACTTTTGCCTCCCTCTCTGCCCTTCTACACAATGCTTCCAAAAGCAACATTTTCCTTTCAGGTGTGGATTCCAACCTCAAGCAGCTCATTGTTGCTTAAGTCAGTTTTCCTGAAGGCTCCCTTCCTATCCGTTACCTTGGAGTGCCTCTGATTTCTACCAAGCTGAAAGCCTAGGATTGCAAATCTTTAGTAGATCGCATTATTGGTAAGATCTCTCATTGGGCCACAAAATCTCTTTCCTATGCAGGTCATGTTCAGTTGATCAGGTCTGTCCTTTTTAGCATTCAAGTTTTCTGGTCTTCTCACTTCATCCTCCCTAAAAAGGTGGTCAATCAGATAGAGCAAGCCATGAGATCTTTTCTCTGGAGTGGCAACCATCTCATATTTTCTGGTTCCAAAGTTGCTTGGGAGGATGTATCTTGCCCTAAAAATGAAGGGGGTCTTGGTATTAAGAGGCTTGTTGATTGGAACCTAGCTGCTTTGGGGAAACTCATATGGGCTCTATTTCAAAATCCCTCTAAATCCCTTTGGGTTCAGTGGATTCGCAGCAACCTTCTTAAAGGCAAAAGCTTCTGGGAAATCAAATGCCCCCAATCTTGCTCGTGGGCATGGAGGAAAATGATCAAATTCCGCCCGTTATTCAAACCATACATCAAAATTGTCATTGGTAATGGGTGTTTTGCCTCTCTCTGGTTTGACTATTGGCTCCCTACTGGCCCCATCTACGATAATATGGGAGAAAGAGTTATATACGATTCGGGTCTTGGTAGAAAAGCTACAGTGAGTAACATTATTCTTGGAAATCATTGGAACTGGCCCATTGCTAATTCTCCCCACCTGCTGGACCTTAAGAATGGTATGCCTCCTAATCTTCTCCCATCCCCCCTCCTTGATGATAAAGCTTTTTGGTTACCCTCCCCAAATGGGGTCTTCTCCATCAACTCTGCCTGGGATTCCCTGCGTAGCCGTTACCCCCAGGTAAATTGGTGGAAGCTTGTTTGGTATCCTAAAGCTATCCCCCGTGCAGGGTTCATCCTTTGGATGGCCATCCGCCACAGCTTAAGGACCAAGGACCGTCTTTTCTTTTCAAATCTTGGTCATGACCCCAAGTGCCTATACTGTTTAAGAGAAAATGAGAGCCACAACCACCTCTTCTTTTCTTGTTCCTTCACTTCCAACATATGGTCCCATTTGCTCTCTAAAAGTGGATTTCAAAGCCCAAATGGGGACTGGCATCAGACTATTCTTTGGGCTACCAATTCTTTCAAAGGCAAGTCCTTTTCCTCCATTTTAGGCCGGCTCACTCTTGCTTGTACAATTTACAACATTTGGCGTGAAAGGAATAGCAGATTGTTCACCAAGATCGAGAAAAGCTCAAAGGCCATCATAGCTCAAACTCAGGACATGATCCGTGGCAGGCTCACATCTTCTAGAGGGATTCAAGACTCTCTCTCCAATAGACATCTCCAGTGTACTTGGTCTTTACCTTGTAGTATTTTTAATATGTAATATTTCTCAGCATGAGCCATGAGCTCTAGGTTTTCTTGTTTTCCTTTTTGTTGTCTGAGGGTATGCCCTCTTGTTTTGTATTTCTGTTTAGTCTTGGTTTTTTTCCTGCTTGGGGTTGGGAGTTCTTCTGCCTGTAGTAGTTCTCCTTCCCTTTAGCTTGTTCGAGGGTATGCCCTCTTGATCTTGTATTGATTTTCTTCTTTTATATATCTTTTACTTATCAAAAAAAAAGATTTGATGCCTTTACCTATTGATGACAGAAGTAGTTTGGATGGACATAGGAAGGCCGAATTGGTGAAGTCAATTCATGAAAGGGTACGACTTCAAATTGTGCAGAAGAATGAAAAGTTTGCTTCCCAAGCCAATAAAAGGCGACGGTGTGTCATCTTTGAACCTGGAGATTAGGTTTGGCTTCACATGTGCAAAGAAAGATTCCTAGCCCATAGAAGAATTAAATTGCATCCTCAAGGAGATGGACTTGTCACGACTCAAAATCCACCCTGTGCGGACCTCGTATCGCGACCGCCACCCTTCGGCCCAAGGACCTTAGGGCAAGGCTCACATAAGCAACGGTATCGGACGGCGGTGCGGCCTGTGTTTGCAGAAGTGTGAAAAACTTTTTTTTATTTTAGTTTATTTTTCTTCTTTTCTTTTCTCATTTTAAATCTTTTGCACAACGGCCCGGTAGTGCCACTCTTCATAGTGGTACACATGATTATACATTCAGAGCATAATTAAAACTTAAAGGCTTTATAATTAATACATGTTTAACAGCCCCATGGGCTTAATACATAACAGGTTACTACTTCCTAATACAAAACTTAATACTAAAAATCCATAGCGTTCCACAAAAGAAACTACTTAAAGAATCCCTCCAAAAGAAAGCGGCTAGGTTCATCATCATTGTCATTAATATTAGGACTGCCGTCGATCACCTGAAAAGGAGGGCGGATAAAAATCCGGGTAAGCTAAACTAAGCTTGTGAGTAATTCCAACATTCGTCATGGGGTTTCAATTGGCAATGGTTTAGCACATGAGAGTTTATAAAATACTCACCACCAATTGCTCATATTCTTTGAACACAGAATTTATGCATTCTTTAAAACAGATAGCTTTGAAACATTTAGAGTATTCAAGCTAAACATGTACTTCTTCAAGTAAAGTATATGAATTTTAAAACACGTAGATATGCATAGAAAATGAGAGTAAAACTTGCTTTCATTTTCACACGTATCATCTTATCACTTTCGTTAGTAGAATCCGTTTCGAACCAGACTCCAGTCTTACTACAATGGAGATATCTCATGCCTGGGGGATTAGATCCTGCTACCTGGCATTTTACGTGTCATAGTTGAATTTCAAAGAAACTCAACGTCGCATGTAGTGCTTATGCATGAGTTATCTTGCATTATCAGTGGCAACAGGAGGTATAAAACACTTATAAATAGATGCTATTTAAAAGCATTAAAACATGGCCTCCCTGTAGTTGCATTTTAAAACATATAACATATAACTTCTTCAATAGAACTTCAAATATTTGGAATAAGCAAATTGAACACATTTAAAGAAATTGGCATTTTACTTAGACATGTTAAAATATTTTTAAGGAAAACTGTAGTAGAAACCATTCACTGAGCATGTCACAATAGAGTTTATAAGAATAGAATAATTTAAAACAGGAATCATGTAATACTGAGTCTGATATTCAAAGCTTCAGATATTTTGAACTTAAAACTTCTTCAAATCCATGGAGTTAAATCTCCACTTTAAATGCATGGTTACTCAGCTTACACTTCCGGTTGGCTTTACTAGGGTGCCTTCCCTTTGCCTTTCCTTAACCTATCATAATTTATGAAAAATCTCATATATACTAATCAACTCATGATCTTACCCATGTCTAGACTGTGCAAGACTAAATTCTAAAATCAGTCTAACCTATAGTTGTACTATAGTCTAGTCATTTATGTATTTAATGATAATAAATATTACCTGCGACGCATTTCAGTTAGGGTTTCATTATTTTCTCGCTTTTCCTCTTCCTCTTTAAGTTTTTCCTCAACACGTCTCCATTTTGCGGCTTCTAGTGCGACTCGGGTCATTGGGACTGAAGGGGTTTTGTAAATGAAGGGTCTGACCGAGACGACTTCATTTGTCTTGGCAATTCGGATATGCTTTTGGATCACTTTGAGTTGCCATAGCAACTCGTCCATGCAACCCTGTTGCTTCTCATCCATTATAGTCTACTTGTATTTTAGCCTAAAACACAATTTAGCGTGTTAGGGAAATTAATTTCATTTTAAAATTATACTCTTCTAGTAGCTCTATTAACTTTAATTTAAATTTAATTACTTCACATGTTTACATGTCATGGGTATTTCATTTCAAATATGTACCGTACTATTTGGTTTGGTACCTCGGCAGTGTACTAATGTATAGTCACCTAACTTATGCTATTCATCAAATTTTATGTCTCTTTATTTTAAGTACCTATTTTGGTCAAATAGACTCTACCATTGAGTCCAGCACGTCGAAGAAAGTCAATTTAGGCTTTCGCGAAACTCTGTTTAGGTTTGGTAGCAGTAGGGGTATTTTGGTCATTTAGCATTTTTACGGGTCTTTAATTTTTTGGGACCTCGTCCCATGACGTGGACCTCACCACTGGACTCAGGAGGTCCGAGATAGTAAGAATACACTAATGACTTGTTAATTTTGGACAACGGGCCATTTCATCATTATTTATTTTAATTAACTAATTTATTTATATTATATATTTATTTGTGGGATTAAAATCCCACGGGATTGTCCTGTCTTCATGGTTATCACGTGCCATTCTTCCCCTTTGGCTCCTGGTTCGAATCCTCTCAGGTGCAGTGCATCTCTTTTTCTTTTTATTTCTTATTTCATTATATATATATATATATAATATTTTTCATGCCACGTTGTATACCACAGGACACGCGTGACTGAGTGGATAAGGAAGGGCCTTGGGTTTGGTTGGCCTGGGTTCGAGTCGCTAGGGCTACAGCCCCCTTTATTTTTCTTGATTTCTTGAAACCAAACGGCGAACAGAGGTCTTATCCATGGATAGGCCATCTCAACTGCGCTCAGGATATTAATTGGGCTTTATAAACGCGTAACCAAACAGGTCAGTCAGGGTTTTAAAACCCTTAATTCAAAACGATGTCGCCTCACTTATGCGGTGGCCCTACTCTCGTCCTAACACGTGTTCGAGTCAACACGCTTAACTTGAATCGAGTTGGCGAGTTGACTCATCGTCTTCTTCATCGACCTACCATTGTTGCCCTAAATCCCGAACTCCATTTCTTTCAATTTTCGTGAAGTTTGGCTCGATGGAACCCTACTATTTTCAATCCAACATCTCTAAGGTATCAAGGACTGTTTTGGCATTTGTTTGAGGAACCAAACAGGTCTCATTAGCTCGGTTAAAAGTTTGATAATCAAACCTGCACTTCAGTCGTATATGCTCATTTTTGAGCCAAATCTCATGAGGTTTGTTCTATTGTGCCCTATTCTTCATGAGGCTCAATTCCTCATTCTCAAAAGTAGGTTTAACAGTGAGTTTGTGAGGTTGGTTTTCAAACCCAAAACCTGCAACACATGTTTTCATGGTCATGACTTAAGCTTTTTGATCGCGGTTAGGTGTTTCTGAGGTGGTTGTAGGTTCTAGTGGGGGTCTCCATACACCAAACATGGTTTGGTTACCATCGGCTCAGACCTGCTACAAGCAAGGTCCTCCAATGGCTGCTCTTCATGGTCCATCTATGTCAACCCCTTTTTGACTTTCTAAATTAAATTCTAATAGTTTCTAGTGTCGAAATTAACTCATGCATGCTACAAAAATCTTAAAACAGCTTGTATATATGCAAAACTTCTAGAGAGAGAAAATGTTGGGTTTTGATGTTTTTACCTCAAAGGTGGTATCCCTCTCCTCCTCCTTCTGATTTTCTCCCTTCTTCTTCTCAGAAACTCCTTTCTCTCTTTCCGTGTGACTGAATGGTGGTGTGGGCATGTGTATACAATTATATATATATATATATATGTGTGTGTGTGTGTGTGTATAACTATACACATGATTATTACACCTCCTGGTTGCCCCAACCACTAGATCACCTATTGCTTGCTGTAGCATCTCTAATGAGTGCTTCTTCATGTTATTGTTTTGGGGCAGGCCATCATCAGCCGTGTGTGTGTGTGTGTATATATATATATATATAGATTTATATATGTAGGTATATATATAATAAGTATATTGTAATTATTTTATTTTTTTCTTCTAGCTCATTCATTGTGTGTACATATATACATTTCATGTGTATTTTTATGACACAATTAGTTGGTAGCCCAAGTGGCTTATTTTTGGTACTTAAGTGTATTGCCTATCTTGGTCAAGGGTTCAAAACCCATTGGCCTCAATTTGGTTTTAATTTGACTTTTGCATTGTTTTTCTTAGTGTTCACTATTCATGTTTTGATTTTTTTTTTTCCATTAGCTTATATATATATATATATATATATATATATATAATAGCCGTACAAATATATATATACTTGCATATCATAGATTATAATTTTATTAGTTTGCATATACATTATTTGCTAGGTACTTATATTTTATATTTTTATTTTCCATATAATAATATTATTATTATTGCTTAATTTATTTACGAAATGTTCATGCCTAAATCTTATACTCGTATGAAGGATCGACGGTTGACGTGAAAACATATAATTACTACGGAACCAACAGGTTGGTGATTGCAACAAAAGTGATGTACAATCGTCTTGGGTTTTCAAGACTTTTACTAAAAGTCAACGTGTTGGGGTTTGAAACCGACCTCGTTACTTAAGGTCTTGATCACTAATTTATAATCCACAACTTAATGATCCCTAATTCAAATCACGGTGTTACATGGACCTTTCCAAATCCTTGAGAAAATTAATGATAATGCTTATAAAGTAGATCTTCTAGGTGAGTATAATGTCTCTGCTACTTTCAATATTTATGATCTTTCTCCCTTAAATGCAGGAGACGATTTGAGGTCGAATCCTTTTGTGGAGGGGGGAATGATGGGCACCATGGTGGACCGAGTCTTAAAGATCCCTTACAAGTTCTAGATGGGCCAATCACAAGGTCAAGAGCTAAGAGGATCAAGGAAGCAATGCACGGATTGGTGCAATCCACTTGGGTTGAGTTTGTAAATTCATCGAGTAAGACCCCAACATTCAAGATGGGCTTGAAAGAAGAAGAACCAGCTTTAATCCATGTGATACAAGCTACAGAGGGGGGTAACATAGCCTAGTGGTTTTGTGTAGACTTTTTATTTCATTAAGTGTAGGCGTTTGGCCTATTTAATTCATTAAGATGATTTCTTTTATTAGCTATAGTAGTGTAGTTTAGGATGTTTTGGGCCTAAGGATGTTCAGCCCGTGTCTTTTAATTGATGTAGGCCTTATTCGGCCCTAGGGTTTCATGGAGGGTTTTAAAAAGACTTGTAGCCACAATTTGGAGAGAGGGATGTGAATAAAGCTTTCTTTATAGAGAATTTTATTTTTCTCTACGTGTTCTTGATTGAACTAAGAACTTATCAAAGGTGAACCCTTTGTAGCGTTCTCATAAAATCTAGGTTCTCGAAAAAAGATTTCAACGGGTCTAGATCATCTTGACTTGATTCTTGGCTTTTTTGGGTAAGTTTCAATTTAACTGTGGGTTCAAGGGATTTCAATCTAACGGGTATACATCATTTATTTTTTTGTAACTAATTTGGTAATATGGACCTGAACGTTGGGTCCGAAATGTCAAAAAAATCAATTTAGACCCTCTCTGGACTTCCATTTGGCTTCAGACATCACTAAGGGTAAAACGGTAATTTTTTATTTTACGTGTCTTAATTTTTGTGATCCTGTCTCGTAAAGTGGACCCCTCCATTGGGTCTAGAATGTAAAAAATAGTTAAAATACTATATCACATGTGTCAGGGTGGCACAATGGTCATGTGATTGGCTTTAGGGTTCCTCACATGTGAGAGGTGTAGGGATCGAAACTAGGGAGCTACTGCTTCCCTTTATTTTTCTTAAATTTGAATGCCAAACAACGGACAGAGGGACAAAATAAGGATAGGTTATCCCTGGTCTGAACAATGGTATTAAATCAATTTCCTAACCTTGTAGTCAAACAATCCCAATCTGTTTTAAAAATTAAAACCCTTAAGCGTAAACGATGTCGTGTTACTAAAACCCATACCCATTTGTATCTGGTTATAACCCGAACTAACACATCCCGCACCTCACCCTACACAGATGTCGAAGATGTGATGGCAGTTAGCCACCTTGTCGGTCTCTCTACCGACAATGCAACCAACCAAAGGCAAACTTCTAAACTTCACGATGAATTGCATTCCAAATGTAGGGTCAGAACAACGGAATTTAAAACCTTTCTTATCTTGGGAATGCAACTCATCTATGTACCACAGAGATATGTACCACAGAACAAGTCTATAACCAGACATATAATAACTCTAGCCATAGAGCATGTCCATAACCAAACATATAACACAGAGCATATCTAATATCTCTAGAGTACCACTACTATGAGCCATGTCCCAACATATCTATAGCATATCAACGAATTCAATCATAACATGCCACTCACCTGAATAGCCAGAGTCAATCTACCAGAACCTAAGTCTCCACAAACTAGTGCCATCAGATCCTTACTTGGAATGCCTCTCGGCTTATTAGTGTCATATAATTGTGCCTCTAATCCAATGGAGATAAGTCTTGAAAAATGTTAGATAAATAGAATGAGCTTAAACAAGCTCAGTGAGTAACACAGGTTCCTGCCATGGGTTTCAAAACCAATTTTTATATACATGACATCAAATAAAATGCATGCACAAATGCAGCTCAAGTAAAACAAACGGATCAGATCAAACAGAACAAAATAGGACAACAGAACAGAACATATCAAAACCGAACAGATCAGAACCAGACCAGAACAAATCAGAACTGGACTGAGTATCAATCAATTAAAGACATATCATCAAATGTGCCTGAACCTTCCCCAGCTGCCCATAAGCGGACCACTCGTGGGGCCTTTATCCTCTAGGGTCAGATCAGAGCGAAACAAGACATAATTAAGTGGGATAGAAACAGAATGCCAATCATACATACGAGCCTTTCCCAACTACCCAAAAGTGGACCACTCGTGGGGCCTCTACCCTCTGGGTCGTGTTCTAGCATAAAACTGCTCAATCCTATAGTGGGCCCAAAGTAGACACAACATAACACAATAGAATCGGATAGACTCTGAATAGCGCAAAACAGACTCGAACAGAATTAGAACAAGATATATAAGAAGCAGGACAGTATAGGATCATACCACATGTAATGCAATGTAAAGAGTATGCATGAAAGCAATGCACTAAAACAGTAGTATATAAAATAGTTCAGTATATAAAACAGTACAGTATAAAAATTTAGACACTATATTACTTATACACCAAGTCAGGAGTCCGAGTTACTCACAAACTGTTATGCTTATCTCCGTTCACAAATAATTTGATAATCTTCATATACATCAGGCACCTCCTTACGCTAGCAATGTGAAACTTTGGCCGATAATAACCATCTTGAAATTTCATATTTGTTTCCTGGAATCTCAGCTCCTGATCAAAGCTCCTAATAATAATTGATCCTGAGATCATTTTAGCAAAATGCTGAATAACAGGAGCTTTGCATACTCTAATTAACCGTGATAGTTCTCGTGCTGAAGGCATGTAATATTGCTATAACCAGACACAGGTTGTAATCATAGGAATGAAAATGATGAACACCTGCCATGCAACCTCCGACAATACTACAATAATTCCCAGGAGTTGTATCATTAAAAAGGCAAATGCCACAACTAGATTTGGCATGTTCAAATCCACTGCACTTCGGTCTATTGATGCTTTGTTTAGGATTCGTCCACTAGGGTAGCATCAAAGAAAGGCATGGTGGCACGAAATAAGGACAAATGCACTTTGTTGAAGAGTAGTGTGGCTATCTTATACCTGGCTGTTGCAAGCAGCAAGGCCCCGGCAAGGATGCAGAATGAACTTCCAATTGCCAAAGCTATATTAACAACTATGAAAGTAGAGCCTGCAACTGCAGGTGCCATATCCTTTGATACAGGTATTGCCTAAGCCATCCAATAATTGCTTCCAATTTGAAATATCTGAAAGACAACTTGTGCCAACAATATAAAAGGCACAAATGCTCCTCCATATGCTGTCGTGATATATTCCAGTAGATTGAAAAACCAACCAACCTACCTTTCTCTCTTTCTTCTTCTTGAACAAACTATCCTTTCGGCCCTACACTATCATCTGCTTTATCATTTTGACCATCCATAGCTCTCTCTGTCTGGACAACCATCATCGTCGTACCATACTGAAGCCATCATCGATGTACCATACTGAAGCCATCATCGATATGTTCTTGTTGCAACTGTAGCAATTGTCATCGTGCCCCTATCGTCTTTAACATCTCATCAATCCTCACGACTGTACAACATCGCAAAGAGGCATCTTGTCGTAGTGCTCGAGAACAAGGGTTTTGAAATCCCTTTTCTCTCTTTTCTTACTTTCTCTTTTTCCTTGTCTCAAGTTTTTGGTTGCTTTATCTGATTGGCTTAGTTAGCTGTAACTATATATATATATATATATATATATATCTAGCTATATAGACCATCTTCTAGACTATTTCCAGAATTCTCTTTTCTTTTATCACTGATTTGGCTGAAGCAAGAAGCTTCTCGACTTGTCCCTGTTTGTCAATTGTCCCAACTTCTTCAGAAAGCTTCTTTAAGACTTTTCTGACATATGTATATGTATATCTATATGTATCTATCTCAGCCTCTTTTTGTCTTTTTTCAATAGCTTCCAGTAGCTTCTACTGCCCCACCATATATCTCTTCCAGCAGCTTCTGTTGCACCGCCCTATATCTCTTCCAGTAGTTTCTTTTTTGGTCACCTTTTTGTGTGGGTCAAACAGTGTGGCTACTTCTCAATTGTTTCGGCTATCCCTCAAGTGCTTCCATATGGAAGCTTTAAGAACACTTATTATGTACGTATATCTTTTGTTGCACTCTAATATAGGTTACATGCAGTGTACACTTATAAATGTATATACATGTCTTCATATATATATATATATTAAGTCACACTTATCCCTAAGTTGTGTACACTTGTATGTATACATGTATATACATGTATTAATATATATATATATATATATCTTGTCACACTTATCCACAAGTGTATTTTCCAATGCTTATTTCGGTATTTTGATATTTTTATGCCATAAAACATCAATTTATGAAATACTGGCAAGTTTGGCATAAATTTGGGGCTCGGTATCATTGTTACTCATTTTATCAATTTTGTGTCCTTGTTCGTGTTGTATATTATAGCTATTGTATTTTCTAAATTAATTCATCGTATTGGTCCCATTTATCCATTTCGACACTCAGTTGACTGGGTTGTCAAATTTTTCGAGCATACACCATCTTCGGTGTTTTAGATTTATTCATATCTGAGGGTATTAAATCCCGTATTTTGAGCTATTTCAAATTATTAACGTCATATAATCTACTTTCGTCAAGTAGGGGTACAGTCTAGGTCATGTTAGATTTTTGGGGTATTACACAAACTGTGCCTAACCCGAATAGTGTTGCCTTCCCCAACGGGGTCGACACTTGATGAGAATCAACAAGCACCATTAAAGGATCCATTGCATGTTCTAGTTGGGCCTATTACTAGAGCAAGATCCATGAAGATCAAAGAAGCACTTAATGGGCTGATTCAAGAGATTTGGGATGATTCTAAAACGGGGCATTCCAAGCTTGGCCCAAAGGAAGATGAAGGCGTAATAAATTTAATCCAAGCTATTGATGGGGCTGATCTTACTTAATTGGTTGTAATTTCCTTAGTAATGGCATGGATTAATGGCTGATTGTAATACCCTGACTCGGTTTAACATGTATACCGAGGTAGACCGGGTCGGGTAGTGTACTATCAGCTATAACCCGAGTTGTTTAAAGCTCTATATTATTTTATCATATGTACTGTACGGTTTTAGAAAGTGAATAGTATCAGTTATATAACCAGTGTCAGGCAATGCTCGAGCGACCCAGAACTATGCCTCATAATGTGTGCACGCACGTATTTCCATGCAAGCATACGTACATACACATGCATAGTGCATGAAATATTAGTGTATGTATACGTGCCCAAAAATTAGTATATATATATATATATGTATGTGTATTTAAAATATAAAAGAAAAGAAAAGAAAGAAGGAAAAGGAAGCTGCCAAGCAGCAGCATGTTAGTGTAGTGTAGTGTGTGTGTGTTATGTGTGTGAATATAATATACATATATCACACAAATATCACCCCAAGCAATTAAAGAAAAGCTGAGTATTAATTAGGGAACAGAAGCTAGAAAATAATTAGAGAAATTGTCAACAAAGAGGGCTTTGAAGGGGCAGGAACCGAGAGGAAGAGAGAGGGAGCAAATTGAGGCGGTTGTGTGTGTGTCTATATATACAAGTGTGATTAGCTAGAAAATCAGGAAAGAAAAGAAAAACCAAAGAAGGAGAAAACCTTTGGGAGATCCAGAAGTGGAACAGAAGAAAAAAGAAGAGACCTGCACCAAGAAATCAGAAAATAGAAGTAAGTGGGTTTTGTTCTGTTTTTAATTTTAAGAACACGATAATTAGTTTGAATGATAGGGTTCGAATCATCATGAAAAATGGAACAAAATACAAAAAGAATTAGTTAAAATGGTTAGAAGATGAAGAAGTTATGGTGAGTTGCAGGTTAAAGGCATAGAATCGGGTTGCATGAATTTTTAGGATAAAACTTCGGTTTTATGATGGGGAACTAGTCCCCTTGAGTGAAGGAAATGATTGGAAAAAGAAAGGAACCAAAATAGTTAGAGGATAGTGGCAAAAATGGGGTCGTTGGAAAATCAATTTTCCACTCAAAACTTATTGTTCGAGGAGCTATGGCAGTTTAAATAAAAAACGAACCCTAGATATGAAATCCTTGTAAAAATTGGAAGAAAACGACATTGAAAAAGGGAGGAAAAATGATCAGAAAATGGTGATCGTCATTGTAGAAGACGACGGCACCCACCGGAACCCTACCGGCGTATGGCTGGGGAAGAAGAAGACTGTTTAGGGTTTGGGTTCAGGCCACGGGTCGGGACCCGACCGAAACAGAAATGGATATATCCAAAATGACACAGTATTGGTTTAGGTTTAAAAGGTTTTTAAGTTTAAATTGGGAGTGTTTGGTGACACAGATAAGAAATTAAAATTGGGGCTGAAATAGGAATAGGGATATCCTATCCCTGTTCTGTAGATATCCATTGTTTAGCTATCCTTAGTTAGGATAAGGTTTTCTGAAATTACAAAGGAACCCAGAAGTTATGAAAATTATAATTAGACCCTCAACTTTTAGTTATTATGATTTGACCCCTAGAATAAAATATTAATTAAATATTAATTTAATTAATTAGTTAAAAATAATGAAAAATTACGAAAATGCCACTAAGTCAAAAAGTAGTCAAACGGACTCCGATTAAAATAAAAGAATAGTGAATTTTTATTATTTCAAGCATTCCGGACTCAACCATGAAGTCCAATTTGTGGAAAGAGGTCTCAAAAAGTAAGAACCCGTAAAAGTGAAAAATGACCATTTTGCCCTTTTTAGTACAGATATTCAAATTGAATTCCACGAAAGCCTAAACTGACTTTCTTCGACGTTCCAAACTCAATGGTAGAGTTTATTTTCATAAAAGAGGAACATAAGATATAAAGGCATAAAATTTGATGAATAGCATAATTCAAGTAGCTATAGACTGAAACGTGTTTCGTGAATTTTAGGAACATGGAAAGGCAAAGAAAGGCAGTCTAAATCCTTCTAGTTCATAGACAGTAAGAGGTAAGTAAAATCTGATCTCTGCATGTGTTACATTCCAAGCCATGCCATAGTTCTTGTACATATATTACTTTTCGTACTCTGTACATACACACCAGTGTTTATGTAGCCACATTGACATTGCCCTATCATGTGGGAGACAGTTATTGATTTCTATATATATCTTGATCATGATTGTACACTTGTGCACAGATTTCTTTATGTACACTGTACCTAGGGCCGTGGGGGCCAGACAGTTTTATTCGAAGCAGTTTAGTAACCGTAGCCTCGAAAACTATTGTTACGTCAGATTCCCTAGAATCAGTTACGATTCCACTATACTATTCGTGAAAGATAGCATGATCCCGATATATTATTAGTGCCAGATGTGTGCTCAGTCACATCTCCATCTGATGCTATTTATGACCTTCGGGTCTAGGTTCCGAGTGGAATGTTTACTATACAGTTACACAAAGCAGTATTATTTGGCGAGTCCTATGGAACTGAATACAGGCTTAGAGTAATATTACTCAGCGAGTCCTATGGAACTGAATATGAGCCCAGGGGGTAGCCGGGCCCCACCAGTACCAGTGCATCTCAGATTTAGTTGATATCACTATCCTTTATTGTTGATGTTCATAGCTTGATCATGTTATATCATTATTGAATGATCATGAGATTTTTACAGCTTTTAGTACAGTGCTTACATTTCGTACTTGATATAGCTCATGACTGTAGCAGTATGACATTGTTAGCATAGCAGATTCATTTCCTTATCATTTGAGTTCTATCATCTGATATTGAGTATATATATTCATTGATTGGCTAGCATTCTTTTATACCTTGTGCACAGGGCAGAGTAAAGGATTACTTACTGAGTTTTCATAGCTCATCAAATACTACACAACATTTTGCAAGCACAGATCTCGAGAACAGACCATAGGGCCTGATAGCTAGGAGGTGGACATTTACTTTTGAAGTTACAGTGTACTACTTAGTACAGACA